>JZSA01003214.1:0-34743 GCA_000956155.1 Cotesia vestalis
AATCTCTTTTTTTGGCACAATCTAGTAAATTTGCTTACAAAACATCTCAACGACTAAAACAAAATCAAAAAAATTAAAATCGGTCGAGTAGTTTTAGAGAAACTACTTCTCAAAGCTAAAAAATTTAAAAGTTACATCAAAACATCAATTATTTATAAATTTTTAAATGACTGTAACAATAATTAAAATAGATCCCAGGTAGAGTAAAAGACCCCATTAGTGGCGGGGACCCCATTACTGACACTTTCTTTGATTTTGGTATTCAATTAATGAAATCATTGATTTCAATAATAAATCCATTATTTCTAATCTTTAAGACCTTTAGATCAAAAAAATTTTCATTTGTATTCCAAGTAGAACATTTTTTCATTGAAAGAAAAAGTGCCACTAATAGGGGTTAAAGGTTCCCCTAATGGGGTCTTTTACCTTAGATGGAATTAATAAAAGAAAGCAATCATGTTATTATTATTGTTATAATTGCGATGTTTCGCAATAACCAAATAATTCCAACTACCGGTGATCTATTTTAATTATTGTATGATTTTAGATGCAATAAAAATAGAGAATGGCTATAACTTTTGAACGCCTTGTTCCATTTTGATTTACTTGGCAGCGTTCGACGCAATTGTTTAAGTTAAAAAAAGTTGTCTCAAAACTAGAGATGATTAGTTAAATATTTTAAAAGTTATTTCGAAAAAACGTGAAAAAAAATTTTTTTTTGTTTTTATTTTTTGAATATCTTTGAACCGTCTCGACTGATTGACTTAAAAATCTCTTCGAGATCTGATGAAAACTTATATTCTCAAAATTTCATCAAAATCTATAACTCTCAACTTTTGAAAATTATTCATTTTCAAAGCGGAAAATTACAAGTTCGATTTTTTTTTTTAATTTACACAATTTTAACGTTTTTCTCAAGCTCTTGTTTTTGAATGAACAAAAAAAATATTTAGAATTATCTAACATTTTTCAGATTTAAAAATTTCTCGGCCAATTACTTACTTAAAGAAATTCAGAATTTACAACATCGACGAGCTCCCCTATGCCTCTCATAACCTTTGCACCTCATTCATGCCTTCAAATCTTGAATTTAGTTCCCATACTTTCTGTATTCTGTAAATGTCTGGCCGTCATATGTTCCCAACTGCATTACCTGCCCAAACCTGATGTGTAACACATGTAACGCACACTGCCAATAGAATACATACTCACTAGTGTACAAGTACCAGTCATACCCGCACCTGCATTAATGAGCTACACCAATACAGCACAGAACGGTCGTAGAAATTACTTTACACCCTGCAAGTAGTATAGGTACTTGTATAGTTTAAGGACCATAAACCAGTCGGACACTACAGTTGAGAATTTAAAATCCGATCCATGTGTCTCATCGTAAAATCAAAGTGTCCAACTTTGACACATTGTCAACACATGTCCAAAATTACCTATGCGACGTGCAATAAAATGGTGACTACTTTCGTTTTAAAATTTTTCGTCTTAGTGTGAAAAATGGTTCCATATGTCGTTAATACTTTCAATGCTACAGGGAAAACATTTTCTTTTGAAATTACCATTAAAATCACAGTAATCGTGAGAAGTTTAATAATTCCTGATGTGATTACAATTCTTTAAAAATTATTTACAAATACATTAGAAAAAAAAATATAGAAAAGTTTTATTAATCTTCATTTTAGTCAACCGGTAAAAAACAATGAACGTAAAAAATTAATTGTTATTGTAATTGTAATTGTTTATTGATTGACTGTGGGACAAAGTCCCCTAACAGCCAGAAAAAATACGTAGAGTAATATAATATAATACAGAGAGTGAAATATTTGAATAGTATACAGATAAATTTTAGAAAGAATAATATAAAATATTTTTGTTTTTTTTTTTTTTCTTAAGTATTACAAGTATTAATGGGATGAAAAATAATTTTTTATTTATTCAATATTAAAAATCACAGTCAAATCAAATGCTATACTGCAAAATAAAAAATTTTGCGCCATTGCAACTAAAAATTGTGTGTTGAAAATTTTTGTGTTCACTTTTGTATTAAGGGGCACACCTAGTGTGAAATTAAAAAAAAATCGATTTTTTTTTTTTCATATTTCGATAGCTTATACTTTTAAAAATAAAATTCTTAAATTTTACATCGATATCACAAGTAGCTTTTGAGTTACAGCCATTTGAAGAGTAGCCGCTCAGTAGTTAGATAGTTGCATTAGCTACAAAAAATCGTGTTTTTCTCGAAACAGCATTTTTCGAATTTGCTGCAGTGATTACTCGGAGACAAATGATCCGATCACTATCAAATTTTTTCTGCATATGCTGTATATAGTTCTTCATACAATGACTTACCAAAATTTTGGGTAAAATTCAACTTTTTTTTAAAAAGCACCCCTATTTTGTCAATTTTTTGTTATTTTTTTTTTTTTCGACCGTAGATCATTGTACATAAAATAAATTCTATTTTAACGAGTATATTTTTTTTTGTTTTTATCATAAAGTAGCAGTGGGGAACCTTTTTTTTAGCGCCGTCGGAGATCGCGTGTAACTCGAAAATTCAATTTTTTCTTAAAAAAAATTTTACTATGTATTTTTAAAATATATATAAATATAACCTTAAAATTTTAAAACAATTGATACAGTAGTATTTTTTTAATTCCCCAAAATCGCCTTTTTTTTAAGCTGTCACACTAGGTGTGTCCCTTAAATCTCTTAAATCAATACAAAAAAGTGCTAAATATTGAACAGAAAATTTTTTGACGCAATGTAAAATTTTTTCTGTGTAATAATTTTGAACACGAAACTTACTCCAACTAAATAAAAATTAATTTTAGTCTAAAAACTAAAAAGTACTAGGATATTATCCTCTAAATTAAGATAGATGAAATAAAAATAAGTGTGAAGTTAAATAAGTATCGAATTATCGCAAAAATATGGTTTCTGATTCTTAAGTGCAATTTTGAGCACTTAAGTATAGAATTAGCGAGAAGTTGCAGGGATGGCCTTTAGGGTCAACTGTTTTCCTATTTTTTTTTTTAAATTACATAAAAAAATTGACAGATCATCGATCAATTCCTTCGTATTTTTTTTCGATAATTGCATTTAAAAAAAAAAAAAAAAAAATTTTTTTTGAGAAAAATTAAAAAATGCGATTCTAGTTTTGATTTTATTAAATAAATTTTTGACTATTAAAAAATTAATTTTTACTCAATTATCTGTTCAATCGATATAAAAATTAGGCTGGATCAGTGAACTAACAAAAATATAACAATAAAAATCGTTGCAAGGAGAAGGCGAAAAAATTTTTCAATCACAAAGCACTCTGAAATGGTTCGCATTATAAGTCGTGGAAAAATGATGATAATAATAAACATGTAGCCATTAAGAACCTTAAGTTTGTTTTAAAGGCAAAGGCAAGTCACAGGTCAATCGTATGCTAATTGGTATCCAAAAAACACAGACTGGCTGGTGGTGGTGCAGGGTAGGGAAGATCAGCACATCCACAAAAGTCAACCAACGGACTCTCTTCCTTGCTATGACGAGGTTACTTTTAAAATGTATGCATCTTTCGCTGCATTCAACATTATGTATTATCGTATCTTAGTCATTGTTTTTTATTATTTTTATATGTATGTTATTTTTATTTGCGGATGAAATTAAATACACACATACCAGCACACAATCAATTCATGCATTTATTGTGATAGGAGTGCGTCGCGGTAAGGTCTTTGAACCACCGCACACCGATCGTACCACGATCACGGGTCTTAATGCCCTGTTGTCGTTGAATTGTTCTGCATAAATTGATGATGCATGAGATTGTGTGTGAGGATATATCCTCATGAGTATATACTGTACATAATACTATGTACGCGATGCATGTACGCATTCAATGATTCCAAGACCAAGACCAAGTCCAAGACGAAGACGAATCGATCCTTGTGGATTAATCTATGTAGACAAAATGAACACTTTATTCACTTCATTGGATATTGTTACGTCGACACGTTAAACTCAAACGTTAATTGTCCCAGGATGTTACCTTTGTGCATCAGGTGTTGACCTTGTATGAATAAGCGATGGAATTCATTTGTGATTAACATTTTTAATATTTATTCATTGCGTGACTTTTTATCCTATTGAGTATATATTGTCAGCATTGAGAAATCTGATAACTTTTTTTGTTGTTGGTTCAAAATTGTTGAATCCAAAAAATTTCTCTGTAAAAAACGGGAATAAATGGGGAGTTGTTTTTTTTTTTTTCTTACACTGATAGAAAATTTATGTTGACTCAAGAGATATTTTCTTGATCTAAGAATTCATTTTGGAAGACAAATTATTATTTTGCTTTAAGAATTTCTTGTCTTGATTTAGATTTTCTTGGCTTAAGAGATTTATTATCTTCAATCGATACATCTAGTTTTTCAATCAAAATAACATTATCGTTTAAAAAACTTAAAATAATTCATCAAAGTATATTTCAAAAACTAAATAGTCTTTAATTGTTATACCAAAAAAAAAATTATTTCTTGGAAATAAGTAAATTAATGACTCAAAAAAAAGCCATTCTTAACACAAGCCAGTAACATCTTGAATCAATGTTATCGCCTATCTTGAACCAAGAGACAAAAATTCTTGAAAGAAATATATCTATATCTAGTTTCAAGAGTTCAAATTTTGAAGAGAAAAAGTTTCTTGAATTAAGATTGTTTTTCTATCAGTGTACGAATATTTGAATTTTTTTATCGTGTTTTAAATCAATATTGTCAACTTTTTTTTTAAAGGACATCTTAATCATTGTTTACTTATCTATATTATTAAGAGAATAAGAAAAATTTTATGGCCAGTGTATTTATGTGATAAAATTGGGTTTTATGGTTAAATTTAGTATTGCTGGAAAAATCTTGGCCTGGAATTGTGCCTTTTCAAGGTTTCATATCATTCTCACCAATAGTCGAGTTATGATAATAAGTATTTAGACTGCATTCGAAAATTCTCTATCTCTAGATATATAACTAAGAAATGACCTTGTATCTTGTGAACTATCGACATTTTTAAAGATATAAGCTCATCCCGATGTAACTCTCATCAAGGCTTTTCATTTGAGTACCCACATCAATTTTGCATATATTGCACGACTTATGATCCGAAGCATCAGAGAGTGCTTTACGATCGAAAAATTTTTTTTGCCTCTTTCTGGAAACTATATAATCTGCTGGATTTTTAATTTTTTCGAAATGTTATGCAAAATTTGAAAAAAATTTCCTCGAATTTTTTTATCACAAACCGACTGTATATCACTGTTTTACTTTTAAATTATCTGAAATTGCTCAAATGAGAAAATTTTTACGTAAATTTTTAATTATTAAATTAAGTTACATAAATTTTAATGATAAACGAATTTTTCCTATGTCACATGAATATTTCTATCATGTTAATAAAAAAAAAATTCCTATGTTAACATTGGCAAAATTCCTATGTTAACATTGGCAAAATTGCTATGTCAACATAGGAATTTTTCTTGTGCAAAAATAGGAAAAATCCCTATGTTTTTTTCGCCGTGTAGGAAAAAATAAAAAACTTCAGTCAAACCGAAAAAGATTGGGTTCAAAAGTGGTCGATTTAGCGTGGAATGCTTGGCACTGAAAAAAATCAAAAAAAATTTCTTAGTTGAAGAATTCTTCTACTCAAATCAAGAAGATGAAATTCTTTAAAATTATAAACTTTTGATTCGAGTAATTTTTTTTTCTGCGCGTATATAATGTATAAAAAATAAAAATCTAAAAGAATTTTTTATGATCACTTACAGATCATATGAAACTAATTATGAATCACACACATTATTAAATATGAATCAAAGCAACATAAGTAGCTATTTCCAATTAAAAATTTAATAACCATTGAGTCGTACACTTTTGGGTTTTCCAACCTACTTATATTTCATCAATTGCGTGTCATGCCATTTGCACAAAAGCCTTATGTAAAGAATTAGAGTCCACAATATTCGTAATCCTGTGGGATGGGATGGTGAAAAATTTGTCTGTCTATGCCGAATTTCGTAATGACCAGATAGAAATTTTAAGATGCTTAACTATTACTTCAAATAAGAGCTGGGCATTTAGGTAATAATCTTAAAGTGCATAATTACGGACAGACATTACAGCATATTCTTGATTTTTCCAAAATTTACCCTTTTTCATGTCACTCTTGCCGATAAGGGTACATTAGTCTCTTGAGGAGATCTTAAATCCTAATGCACCTGATAACACATCGGCATTAGAGTACTCTAAAATTTGTTGGTACATGCGCTTAGAAATTACTTTTGTTTGAGCATTTATCACTAATGAGTAGACAAAGGACTTTTAAGCCAGGTGTTCTTAATGGATGGTCAGACCGGGAAATTTTTTGTTTCAATTTTCTATACCTTAATTTCTATTGGGTATAATCTAAAAAAAAAAATTTAGAAAATTATTTCTTTTATTTAATTATATCGAAAATTTTTTTAAATATAATAATTATAAAAACGATCATTTTTTTTTTTAATTATTTTACAGATTAAAATTAACTCAAAGTTCAAATTAATAAATTTTTATTGTAAAAAGTTAATAATAATAATAATATTAAAATTGTTAAAAATAATTTTTTTGCTGAAAATTTCTTAAACAATTTATTCCGAAAAAAATATTTTTCCGACAGTATTTAATTTCTAAAATTCCATAAACTTTCCTGAATATAAACTGTAAAAAATTTAGAGAGTAGATAATTTTTAACTAATTTAGTACCTTCGAAAAAGTAGAATTTATTCAGCGGATAATTTTATTTATAATACTAATAATACTAAAGTGCGCCGAGAAGAAAATTTTTGATTTTTTGAATTAAAAAAAAATAACAAAATAGTTGTTATTCGTTTAAAAATTACAAAATGCGTATTTGAAAATTTCAAAAATAAATGTAGTATTTTTCTTTGGTTTAATTTAACAAAAAAATATTTATAATGAAAAAAAAAAAAAAAAAAAGTTGTTAATAATTTTTTAAAATTTGTATCGGTATTACTTATCAATGAAGTTTCTCTATAATAATTCATTTGTTAAGAAACCCGAAAAATTTTCATATGTTCACTTTTTTTATTATCATTAAAGTAACTTATTTTATTAATAAAACAAAGTAATATTAATTATTTTATATTTTTTACATTTTTCGTTAGGATTTATCAACAAGACCCAAAACCGAAATTTTTGCAATGTAAAAAAAATGTCATTCAAGTGATTTTTTTGATTATTAAAAATACACTTTTTTTTTTCAAATTTTAGAAATTTTTTTTTTTTTATAGTCGATTTTTTATTATATGCAATGCTTGAAAAATACTATTAGAACTTTGTTTGAAAAATATAGATAATTTTAGAAATTAGTTTTAAAAAATTCATGAAATATACGACTTAGATTTTTGAAAAATGTCAAAAAATTGAAAAATCAAGAATCTAAATTGAAAACTCTAGTTTTAATATTTTCTGAAGAACTTATTTTTTCAAAAAATGAAAATTTTTTTTATTATTTTTTTTTTATGAAAATTTTTCAGCACAATTTTATTATAAATTACAATATTCATATTGATGTGACTAATAACAGTTAAATAAACCGTAATAAAGCAATCGTTTGCTTCATAAAAATTTCAAATGTTCCTACAGGAAAAAACTAAACTATAGAATTTTCTCAGCATAACATTAAATATCAAAAAGCATAAAAATTAAAATTTATAATTTAATATTGAAAAAAAAAATGTTTTGTAGCGTTTACTACAGTGCATATCAAACTGTAACTTGTTAAAGATTATAGTTTCTAACAGTACAAAGTTAGTAATTTTTTTTGGTAATTTTTACTTATCATATATTATCATACTATAATCTTTTATTTATTTATTTGTTTGAACAAAGGCCCAATCGTAAATGCCATTGACGGGCCACTAATTAAATTATTATTGGCAACAGATAAAATATAGTAAACATAATTAATAAAGCAATTACTTAAGATTATGAAATGGCTCAAAGCCATGCAAAATGATAAACAATGGAGTTGGAATTAATAATTATTATACTTTAACATTTTAACATTTTTTTCATTTATATAGCTCGTATTACTATTTAAAATGGTAATAGTTATTATTATTTGAATCACTCTTTATAGTTTAGTTTTTTCTATGTACACACGTACACGGAAAAAAAAATATTGCTAAAATGACTATCCAACGTATCCTCAAATGACGTTTTCTTAAAATAACGATCCGGATTTCTGATTTAAGGATTCATTTGTTTGACTTAAGCATACAGAGAATAGCTCTTGTAAATATATGTAGTTTCGTCAAAACAGGCAACTGTTTTGTTAACGTGAGGATCTGTCTAGTTGAATTGACTAAATGTAACGCTAAAATAATGTTACGGATCGTCATTTTGATGATCCGCTGGATAGCTGAATTGGCTATACAGCGTATCTCTAAAAAAAATGACTATACAGCGTATAGTCAGAATAACAATAAGTATCCTTATTCTAACGATATTTTTTTCTCCGTGTAAAATAAATTTCTTGCACCAAGAAAATTTTAAGGAAAACAAAAATTATTTTGGAGCAATAAGAAATTTTCTTGGCTCAAGAAACTTTGATTTCATTCAAGAAATTTTCAATTTTCCTTGATATTTTCTTGAGCCAAGAAAATTTACACTCCAGTCAAGAATTTTTTTTTTCAGTGTAGTAGTATAATATATAATCTATAAATTTGATTGTTGATTATAATAGTTTAAAAAATATGAAAATCAAGTTGGCCGACATCTAAAAACTAAAAAAATTTTTTTTATGGAAAAAATTATTACAAAAAAATTTTTTTTTTAATTTTCCTTTGTAAAAAACTTGAAAAATTATAAATGAAATTTTTGAAAAATATTTTTAGTTCTATTTTAATAAATAAAAACAATATCAACAAATTAAAAACGTTGGGTAACTTTAGATTGTCAAAAAAAATTTTTTTTTTCAAATTTTTTAACAGTCAATTATTTTCATAATTTCTAAAAAAAATATTTTTCAAAACAAAAATATTTCATGGTTAAAATTCAGCACAAAAATTTCATTTACATGAATCAAATTATTATTCCAATTTTTTTCATTAAGTCTACTTGACTATTAAGAATTTCCCAAAAGTAATTTGCTGTATTATTTATCCCGTAGGTATTTCCCAAAAACAATCCGAGATCTCAACATAACCTGTTTACAGTAAGAAATTTTCCCTAGTTTATATACTTTCCCTACAATAGTATTTACTTATTACCGACAACAATGACGCGTCATAAAGTATTACATTGGGGTCATCAGGGAATTCCCATAGACATGAAAAGCATAAACACAGACATAGTCTCAGTGCAGATGCGACACTTAGATATACAGGTAGTTGGGCTGGAATGCATAATCTACAATTTACAATGCAAATTAGGTGTAAAAACCCAGAAAGAGAGTCTGGGTCCGAGTAATTGCCAGTAGGTACTTTTGACACCAGCAGAAAGGGTCGGAATTACCCAAACGGTAACAATAAAACTTAATCCGGCAGTAAAGCAATACCCATATTACCCACACTACCACTTGCAATGTACTAGGTACTGTTCGTACCGTATACCTGGAATGAACTTCAAAGTTGTGAATCCCAAGACAAGTAACACCTTAAATTAGTTTTAGTTCTTCTATTATCATTCGAACATGAATGTACCACCAGTAAAATTTAAAGTACTTAAGATACTTAAAGACTTATGGGCTAAGTTGAGAAGATAATTTCAGGGATCAACAACTAAACAGTGCTACAATAACTACCAGCAGAGCAAGAAGAGTGTTTTTCTAACTTTTCGATGCGGGTCAGCCATTCAAAGTACATTCAAATTTGGACATCAAGATACAAATAGTGACCATGGGGTTTTTCCTGTTGCTATTATTAAATACAATATTTATTCATTTCATCAGACATGATCGATCATGGATCCATCGTTCCCAGGTCAGATCAATCTCATCGGCATCAACAATCAACAAGTGTAACAGAATTCAAAGTTTCAATGAGCACAATGCACGAAATGTGGGCCCAACAATACGTTAAATTTGAAAAAATCAATATAAATGTCTGTTTTTTTGAATATATAGAAATCAGGAATGTGACTTTGGTCACACGATACCTATAATTCTCGTTGGATTTGCCGTGAGAACTATGGATTCGGCAAGAGGGTGAGCTGGTTCTGCTCAAGGGGGTCCCGGGCTGGGACAAATCGTTATGGTAAGGGGTAGCTTTATTTCTCACTCAAACCCTTACTGTCGATTTATAGTGGGACTATACAACTAAATTTCTCTGTGTATGCTTTTTTAACAGTTAAACCCTAACTTAGCCATCACGCCGACGGGTCTCACTTGTGTTGTATTATATTGATGCCCCTTTGTTTTGTATTCAAGGGCAATTGATGGAGTGGGGAATCACAAGTCCAACAAGTGGCTAATTCTATCCAAACCCAAATCACTGGTTAGGATATATGTTTTGTCGATATAATTAGGGTTATTGGTATGCTGATATTGGTATTAATTGGTGGGTTTTGGGGAGTGGAAGTTTGAGGGCTACTGATAAAATTGATAAATTTATTTATGATTATTTAAATATTAATTTTTTTTACCATTATTTCATCAAAAAAAAATTAGGAAAACGGTTGACCCTGAAGGCCATCCCTGCAACTTTCCGTTACTTTTGTAATTAAGCGCTCGAAATTGCGCTTATTACGTTTTTGAACTCGAAGAGCTCAAAAGTATAATTTTCATATAGTTTTGAGCTCTCCGAGCTCAAAAGTCTAATAGAAGTTTAGTAAAACACTATTTTTTGAATTTTCAAACCGCAATAACTTTTGAATGAATGAACCGATTTTCACGCGATTGGCGGCATTCGATACAGTTTTTTAAATTCTATGATACATTTTTAAACACAAATTGATAAGACCGTAAGTTTCGGTGTAATTCGAAAAAAAACGCCTTTATTTAATTTTTTTCAACAATGATAACTCACGAGCGAATCAACCGATTTTGACCGGCTTGGTGGCGATCGACGTGGTTTTTCGCCGATTAGTTTTTGGAATCGATCAATCGAGCCGTTTAAAAGTTATTCAAAAAAAACCACATTTGAAAATTTTTTTAATTGTAGTTTTTTTGAGATTTCTCAAAATTTACTGGCCCAAATCGATCCAAACTAGATTTAAGCAGTAATTAAACTAGATTTTTGGTTAATGCAAAAATTAAAAAATAAACTTATTATTTTTTGACTACATTTTAAGGTTGAAAATATTTTTATAAAACATTTTCGATCTTTGATTTTAATTATGTAAAAAGAAATAAAATGTTAAAAGCTGATTAATTTTTGGAATTGATTGATCGAGCCGTTTAAAAGTTATTAAAAAAAAACTAGATTTGAAAAAATTTTTTTTCGTAGTTTTTTTAAGATTCCTCTAAATCTACCGGTCTGAATCGTTCTAAATTTTATTCAAAATCTAAGTTTGGTCAATCCCTTTTAAATGACACCAACCGCGATTAAATCGGCCAAGCCGTTCAAAAGTTATGAGAGGTTTACATACATACACACGCACACACATACATACAGACATACAGACACCATCGCGGGAATAGTCAGGCAAGCTTTCTAAGACCTTAGAACGTCAAGATCTGATGAAAACTCGTTTTTCGGAAAACCGAATAAAAACAATAACTTCCCGATTTTTGGAAATTTTCAATTTTTTTAGCGTGAAGTTAAAAATTAATCATTTTTCTGCTTAAATTCATAATTTTTTTAAATTCTGAAAGGAAAATTTGAAAAAAAATCTTCACCTGGGCAAGAAAAAAAAATAATAAATTTAAAAAATTCAGTAACATATGTATTTAAACCTTGATAAAATCTGTTGGCAATAAGTGCTAAAGCAAAATTCTCACGAGTCAAAAAAATCAATAAACTATTGATATTCGGACACGTGCTAAACACATTGGATTTTATAATATCGGCATTGCAAGTACTAGTTTTTACAAGACCATAAAAGATTTTATTTGGGAACCAACACATTTGGGAAAATTATTTGGCTTGAGAATGTATTTGCAGTTACAGGCATATGGTGACAAGGTGAACCACACTACCAGTAGCAGGTGAGTTGTACCGATGGGAATATTGTTGTCAAGTTCTACCTGCCAGACAATAACTGGCTAGAAGAATACAAAATAAATAAAGTGATTTGGTAGAAAGAAACTTACCTGAGATTTCAGTATAAAGGACAAAAGTATTTTATTCTTTTGAACTTCGGTTTAAGATTGTCTGCATTTGCATAGAAACGGAATTCCCCAAATTATATTATTAAATATTGGGAAAAAATACTCCAACATTGTATGTAGGTCATTATTTAGTATTTTGGACCGAGTTTTTCGTAACTTTAAAAAAAAATTACATTCAAAATGTCAGAAAGATATTTCGTTAATCTTGAATCTTACGTGTCTATTCATTCTTTTATTCGAAAAAAATATAACAAATTTTTACATGTCGCTGAAAGAAACATGTTGCCAACGGTTAATCTAAAAAAAAATGTCCATCATAGCAGACATTCTAACACCAAAAAAACGTAACAAGTGCCGTAAAAAGGTATTTTTTTTTTTTTTTAATTACGAATTACGCTCTTTTTTACATTGTTAGTATTTAATTTACGTTTTGAAACTATCCACAAAAAAAATATGAAATTAAAAAAAGTTATAGTCTTATTTTATTAAAAAATTATTTTTTCAATTAGTTTAATTTTTCTTGCAGACGATAGGTGGCGATTTATCGTAAGAAATTTTCGCTCAAATTTTGAGAAATCAAATCGTTAAGTTTCATGAAAATCTCTAATTATTCAAAATTTAGTTAACAGATTCCGAGGATGAATTAAATGTAATATGTTTTTATTTCTATAACTATCATCAAAAAAATTAATTACGCTAATCTATCGGAAGATCATTTTTTCCTTGAATTGAAAATCTCCAGCTAAAAACATTTAATTCGAACTTCATCATCTATGTCTTTATTTTTAATACTAGTTATTCAGTAGAATGAATGCGATTATCAACAGATTCTTATCTTGTTAGAAAAAAATTAAATTTCTCAATTTAACTGTTTTTGTCGCCGAAATTTAATTATTCATCATTAAAAATCGGGCAATAAAGTGATGTTAAAAAAAAAACAATCTTTAAAAAATATGTTAAAGCTTGTCGGAGCAAATAATAATTGATCCAAAAATAAGTATTAAGTAATACCACGTTATTTTCTACTTTCTTCTGTTCGTCGTTTTTTTATTTTCCATTTCAGTAAAATCAAACACAAGTTTAATGTTCATTCGATTTCAATAAAATGATTTTTTAGACATTCATACCTGAAGAATATTCAAAATTGATAAAATACGAATTTTAAGTTTTAACTTACGCTTTGTACTATTTGAGTAAGTAGAGTAGTCTTTCTGAGTACATGTACACGGAAAAAATATTTTATTATAAAATATGTTACTAAAGAAATTGAGTCCATCATAATTAATAGAATTTTTTCGCATTGAATTCTTTATTTTCAATTTACGTTTTTTGTAAGAAAAATACATAAAAAAATTTAGACTTTAAATTCTTAAAACAATATAATTTTGTTTCAATTTTATTGAAAAACAATTTTTCATTTTTTAACTAACCGTGTTTTTGTTTTTATTTTTAATTATAAAATTTAATTATTAATAATTAGAATTTCCCAGATAATAATTTTATAGTTGATTTTCCAAATGAATAATTTTCCGAGTCAAGTTGATTTCTTTTCTCAACAACAAGTGGCGAACTGCAGCATCGAATTCTCGTTTGTACATTGGAAGAACCAGTAAATAAATTCCATAAAAAAATACAATTCTTCGGAAATTTAAATGAAAGTGTTTTATACATTGTTCAAGATATGGAGCCACTTATTACACATTTATAAGTTATAATGTAATGTTTTAAAATATAAATTTAAATTGTGTCATCGTTATAATTTATCACTGAACAAATGTAAGCCATAGACAAATTAAGTGTTTCTTCAATTTGGTAATGGCGTGAATTTAAAAAAAAAAAAACCTTGCGTAATGTTCAGTTTCAAAGTATTATTCAAAGAATATACTTGATCGAATTGCTCATCTCTGGCGAGGGAGTAATAAAGAATAGATAGAACTTTCACAGTCTGTGAATCTCATCGCAGTTTTGGAATATCAGATATATTTACGCGACCAAAAGAAATTTCTACGTCAAAACCATGAAATATATTAAGAATTTTTGATAAGACTTGATTGTTTATCTTCTATTTGTAAGACAAAATTTTTTAGCTTTCGATCAATTTTCTTGTTCTTCTTGTTCACGGGCAAATCTTTTCTCCGACTCGTTATTTAAGACTATATTTTTTCATGGTTTTCACCAAAAGTACTTTCATGAGTTGTTTTAGCTAGAAGTTAGTTTACAAATTTCTTTTTTCTAGCTTCTTCCATTTTTAATTGCGACCATAGAAGAATTGACATAATCATGTATTATGTCATGTTTTGTAAGTACTGAGTACTGTAGAAAAAGAAAATTAAGGTAATCAATTTTTTCGAAATTTTTTACTATAACTTTGAAATTTCAAAAAAATTTGCATCCACTGAAAAAAAAAGATTTTTTCTACCTAGAAAATTTTTCCTTATGGTTAAAAAATTGGTATTATTATGAATAAAATACGAAAGTTTATTAACTATAAGAATAAAGTTTTCTGGCTGTCAAAAAATAAGCCTTACAGTAAAAAATGGTATTTTAAAGTTAAGAAAACCAATTTTTTTAAATCAAGAAAACTCGAGTAAAAAATTGAGTATTCTGGATCGAAAAAAATTTTTTTTCAGTGTCTGTTAAATGTTCATGTAAAACATTTACAAAAATTCTTACGATAAAACTTTCATAAAAGTAGTAGTAACCAATTCCCCCCCTAGATGGCAACGCTCGGCGAAAGATTCTCTCATCAGAGACTTTCGAAGAAATTATTCCGGAAGTTTGGGTTGAAATTAACAGCGTGAGTAAATTTATTTATAAATTGAACTTTTTAAAGATTTCTGAGTCTATACTTTAGAGAATTAAGTATGCAAATAATAAAAAAGAAGGTACTTTGATATTTTAATTTTAAGTATATATGTTTATAATATAACTATACTGGTTTTACGAGATACATTGATAATTCCGGTAGACTTTGCAGGAGGTAATATTATTGCTGTATGAAAATTTATATCGATGAGTGTCTGAGCAACCCCCGTGGAGACACAAAAGAAATTATGTTAGAGCAAGAGAGATAAAATAATAATAATAAGAGAGTAAAGTCAGCATTACGATAAAAAAAGAACAAAATGATGGAAAAGAGAGAGAGAGAGAGAGAGAGAGAGAGAGAGAGAGAGAGAGAGAGAGAGAGAGAGAGAGAGAGAGAGAGAGAGAGAGATTAAAGAAAGAATTTAAAAGCTACGGCGCTACGTTGATTCGATCTTGCTCGGATTTCGCGAGCAAAACAAACAACTAAACAGATATATATATATATATGTATATGCATTTAATATATATACGAACATAAAAAAATGTATGAGAAACACAATGTAGATAGAGGGCGTATATAAGTAAGCAAGAATGAGAGAACGGGAAAATAAAAAGTATCTCTGGTCTTTGGGCTTGGGTGGATGAGGAAGAGTTTAAGTTTAAAAATAATAATAATAAGAAGGACTACCTTACATTACTGTGATCGCTAATCCGTGGATCTCGAGTTCATGACCCGAATAATAATACAATATATTAGTGTAATATTGTGAAGTGGCAGTATAGAGATGAATATCGCGATTCAACGTTTTCTTGCACTCCTACCGATATTCCCCTTTTTACTGCGAGTGCACATACTCCTCCAGAACCATACTTATAAACGTGCTCGATCGCTAAAGTTCCTTTGGGTCACAGTCGATCCATTGTTTTTAGTGTGTCTATATGAAAACAAAACTCCCGTCTACAATTTATCATTTTTTTTCGATTTATTGTTCATTACTTTCGTCAAAAATTGAAACTTTGAAAAAATTATTTTTACTCAAAATTCAAGAAAAATTTTTTTTATTGTACTGAATTTTTAAATATTTAAATTGAGGATTTCTTCGTATTTTTGTTGCGTCGGAAATAAATATTATAACAATCACATGTTCATTTTTTTCATCTGTAATTTTGGAAAAATAGACTAAATTGATAAGTTCTTATTTCATAATTGTTGTTTTCAAGTAATCCATCACAGAAAGACTAAAAACTAAATTTGTTAGCAATGCTATTATAACAGATCTAGAGTTTAAGATAAAATTTAATTTTTTTAACTAGTAACTGATCAATTTAATTTGATATTTTTGAGAAAAGCTCATAAAATAGAATTCGTGCATGTTTTGTAGAAATTTGTTTTAAATGATATTTTCATCACGTAAATATTTCGATGCGCATCGAATAACTCATAGTTAAGCAAATCAAAACATCAACAGCAAATGAAAGCACTTGCTGTTGGAAACAGATACTACTCAAAGAGTAAATCGAATCGGTATTTAATTTGGACTATCAAATATTAAGTTAACTTTCTAAGTACACGGCAAAAAAGACATAGGGATTTTTCCTACTTTTGCATAGGAAAAATTTCTATGTTGACATAGCAAGTTTGCCAATGTTAACATAGGAATTTTTTTTTTATTAACATGATAGAAATATTCATGTGACATAGGAAAAATTCGTTTATCATTAAAATTTATGTAACTTAATTTAATAATTAAAAATTTACGCAAAAATTTTCTCATTCGAGCAATTTCAGATAATTTAAAAGTAAAACAGTGATATACAATCAGTTTGTGATAAAAAAAATTCGAGGAAATTTTTTTCAAATTTTGCATTACATTTCGAAAAAATTAAAAATCCAGCAGATTATGGGTGGTGTGGCTTAAATTGCCATAACTTTTTCAAAAATTGACTTATTTTTTTTTTCAAAATTTTTTTTATTAAATGTTCATTTGGAGAAAAAATAGAAAAAAATTCGAACCTACACTGAAAATAAAAATTCTTGACTGGAGTGTAAATTTTCTTGGCTCAAGAAAATATCAAGGAAAATTGAAAATTTCTTGAATGAAGTCAAAGTTTCTTGAGACAAGATAAATTTCTTGAGCCAAGAAAATTTCTTCTTGCTCCAAAATAATTTTTGTTTTCCTTAAAATTTTCTTGGCGCAAGAAATTTGTTTTTTGTGTGTATCTTCATTGTTATTTTTTAGATTTTCCAAAAAAAAACTCTGAATTTCTCAATGATAAACATTTTTAATTTCTTTTTTCTTTCTTTCATATGAAAATTTGGCATTTTCTACCAATATCCTGAAAATTTCAGAATGGGGTTTTTTCAATCGAAAAAAAAATTTTTTTTCGTGTCATAAATGAATTTTTCCTATGTCATGTAGATATTTCCATCATGTAAATAAAGAAAAAATTCCCATGTTACCATAGGAAAAATAGGGGAAATCCCTATTTTTTTCGCCGTGTAGAAAATAATTATCTAACCATACACCATCTGGTGGCCCGATCAAAAAAAATTTTTTACGGTTAATTTTTGTTAAACAAAATTTATCATGATAATCCGTAGTTATTCGGGTGAGTCATAGTGTTTTAGTAGTATCAAAAAATTAGGCCTGTTACAAAAATAACAACTTGAAAAAAAAAATTTAGTATTGTGCAATAATTATTTAGAGGGTCCTCAACGGGTCGAAGAAATCGAGGACGTCGATCGATCTCTTGCAGGCGCCTAAGGATTTTATTCTGTATTATATATATGTATATATATAGTTCTTCTTTTATTTTGTACATGCATATATCTATATAAATGTACATACTGATGTCATTGAAAATTGTTGTACCAAAGTATTATGGAACTTAACAGTACAAGCCTAAGTGAAAAGAATGAAAGAGAGTGGCAAGTCCCGAAATCTTTTGATCCTCCTCCTTCTTTTTCTTGTTGATGTTGTCTTATTTTTAAAAATGTATATATGTATGCACAAAGCCGATAAATTGTGGGCGCGAGGTCGGCGCCACTCTACGTTATGGATCGCAGAAAGATCTCGCCGCGTAGCGGCCTGGCGACGTAACTCGCACGATCAACCGGCGGGCACGAGACGGGCAAGGTAGAGAGGGGGCAAGGTAAGGCCCAAACAAAATATGGGGTGTCTTAAGATGCCGAAATCACATACACTAAGAAATCCCGTCCGGGTTATCCCGCATCTCGCTGTGCTGTGACGTTTTTGCCAGCGACATGGGACCTAACATTAAAAAAATAACTTGTCTCTTTTATAAATATATATGTAGGTACATACATACATATATCGTTATTTTGTTTATCGACGACCCAACTTTGTCAGTAAGATATCCGTACCGATATTTTATCTTGTCATCTTTAAAACTGTCAATGTTAACACTGTAATTGATTTTCATTTTTCTTAACTTCTTAACAGCTTATAAATTTCTCTTTCGATGTCTAAATATTGAAAGGTTTTTTTGAGTATTTTTTTTTTAATAATAAATCCATGTCAATAAATAATTAAGGTACATAAAAGGAATTAAAATTTTTTTAATTTTTCTGATATAGTCATTTATGTTTACATATAGCCATCAGGGCAATTCGTTTTAAATAATTTTTTCTGTTTCTCTGGCCAGATTTTGTTTTAAGGTAAAAGACCCAGTTATTGAAACTGGCCTCGTTATTGACACTTGCAATTTTATTTTATTTAAAAAAAAAAAACAAATTGACTCTAATAAATTAATAAACATAATTATTAAGTTGTAATTTTTAATATAATTTTGGCTTTTTGAGAACATTATCGTTTTTTAATTAGAATAAAATTGCCAGTGTCAAACAACTTGGGCAGTGTCAATAACTGGCTCTTTTACATTATATACTGAAAAAAAATTCCTGAAAATTTAAGCCCGTAATTTTACTTGTAACTACTTTTTTGTTTATTTAAAATTTTGTGACGGAATAGTTAAATTTAGCACTAGTTATTTGTAGAAAACTTAATTTTTTATAAGAAAATTTTTTGGCATTAAAAAACATTGTAAGAGCATTTTACAAATTAATTTTAAAAAATTCATAAAATTTACTACTTAAAACATTAAAAAATATCAAAAAATAGAAAAATCAAGAAAAAAATTAATTAAAAAAAAAAATTTATTTAAAAAAAAAATTTTTTAAACAAAATTTGTTACCAATGCTACTATAACAGATCTATGAAAATCTTTGAATTGTCTGTTAAAAAAAAAATTGTTATTTATAAAAAAGAACGATATTTTTTTTTTGTTTTCATTACATTTTTGCTGAACTTAAATAAAATCTGATTTGAAAAAAATTTAATAATATATAATTTTTCTTTTTTATAAATTAAAAACCTGCATAAAAACGCTATTTATGTGAAAGTTTATTATTTGGAAAAAAAAAAAAAAAAAAAAAAAAAATGAGCGACTGAAAGAAGATGAATTGAACTAATCAATAAAAATCTGTCGCAAGTAAACAGTTGAAGTTAGCGATTATGAAATAAGAGAAAATAATAAAGTATCGGTATTATGACTCTATCTCATAGCAGCAGATGCGCTCAATTGTAACTTGTAACCATAAGATCTAACCTGAAATTCTATCTTCAAATGCACGAATAGTTCGGCGGTTATATACAAGTGTCGCAACAGTAATACAGCAATTACCGCAAAGGCGTATTCACTTATTTCTCAGCGGATAAACAAAACCGAATGTATACTTACAGATGTTGAGAAAAAAAAAGAATTGGTAAAAGCGTAAATGAATCTACGGGACAGCAATACTACGCCCACGTAATTGCAACTTTTCCGCAATTTCGATGGGCGTTTCAACTATCGCTCGATGTAAATAACCACTGATGCGGTTCGTTTCGGCAATTTTCGGGTGGGATAGCTCACGATCTTCTTTTTATTTTATCATTGTGGAAGTTATCATGATTGAAGACTAATTGAGACAATTCAAGAAATTAAGTTATTGAATAGACGGGCAAAGTCGGCCGCTAAATTAAAGAAGATGTAATTTTTTTAAACAATTAATATATTTTATGAATAAAATAAGTTGTTTTATTAAAAAAATATACCAGAGAATGTATGGTTGAGTTTGATTATTTATTCCCGTAAAAAAATTTTGGATACGGCCATGTTGAACCGTATGTGGCCATATACACTGAAAAAAAAATTTTTTCTACCCAGAATACAAAATATTTTTATCCAATTTTTTTTATATCGAATATACGTTTCTTAAAAAAAAAAAAAAAAAAAAAAACAAGCGTGAGAATACCTAATTTTTTTCTGGAGCTAAAATTCAATTTCTTTACTGGAGGGAGAAATTTTCTAGATGGACAAAAAAACTTTTTTTTTTCAGTTTATAGTTTGATTTGACTATATATGACCACATCAGGCTATCTACGAGATTAAAAAAATTATTCGTTATAATTTTTTTATTTTTTATTCCCATTATATTACGTAAATTTACACATTACTGAATTCAACAAGATTTTTTTTTTATTTATTAATTGACTTAAGAGTTAATGTCAGATAACCTCATCATGTGAGAGAAAATAGTATACACTCCTCGGGAAGTAAATAAGAAAGCCTCAGATCACATGTTTGTTGACCTCGGCTTCGCCTCGGTCAACAATTACATGTGATCTGAGACATTTCTTATTTTACTTCCCTGGGTGTGTAATATACTATTTATTTTGTGACTTAAAACTTTAATATTAATTTTCTTTAAAAGAGAAGATTTAGGAACAATGTGCCCTCTACCAGAAATTTTCAATACTTCTATTGATGAAAAAATTTATATCATCATTTTTTCAGGTTTATTATTCTTTACCCACACAGAAAGAAAAATTTCTTGATTGGAGAACAAAATTCTAGGCTCCAGAAAATTTTCAGGTGCTTGAAAGAAGACCGAAGTAGCGTTGACCGAAGTAAAAATTTTTCTTGAAATTCTATTTTTGGTGGAAGTCATTTTTTCTTAATTCGAATTATCATTTATACTTGATACAATAAATTTTTATATTTGATCAATTTTTTAGATACTTTAACGAAGCAGCGTCACCTACTTCAGCTGAGAAAAAAATTTTCTCACCTTGAGAAAATTTTTCTCTTGAATATTTGATACCTATTTTTTATTATTTTAACGTGCAATTATACATATTGAATGAAAAGAAATGATTCAATTTTATTTGATCTTCCTTTTTGACATGTTAATCAATAAAAATATTAATCAAAATTTACTTCTATCGAGATATTTAATTTTTTGGAGCATGAGAAAACTTTTCTGAAGACAAGAAAATTTGCTTCTATTTTTTGGAGCAAAAGGCTGAATTTTTTCAAAACAAGAAGATTTTTTTGACTTAAATAAATTTTCTCGGATCAAGATACATATTTCTTAAAGCAAGAGAATTAATTTTGTTGGAATAAGTGAAATTTCTGGAGCCAAAAAAAATTTTTTTTTTGCTTAAGAAAATATTTAGGAAGAAAAATATTTTCTTGTCTCAAAAGTGAACTTTTTTTTTCTGTGTACTACAGTAAAAAATAATTAAATTTTTTAACATTGTTATTGTGAATAATTATTAAAAAAAGTGTCATTAGATCAGAAATTTCAAACCATCCTACAATTACTGTAATTACCACGGCAATTTTTTAATAACCATATCAGTCATCATCCTATATCAGAAAACATCATCAAAACATATAAAAGCAATTGTGATTTAAAATGTATACACAAGATTAATATTACAGAAGCATAAGCCAATATCTCGTTCTATTTTTGTTGGGTTAACCCCTTCAGCCATAAATATTTTCTCACAGATAAGCAATATTATATAACTGCTGTTAATGTAATTTTTATAAAGTACCAAAGAGTTCAAAGTTGACAGAATAAATAATAAGTTATCGAGTAAAAGTAAAGATCAGATGCATAAAATCAATTATAAATTTACAAATATAAAGCTAAAATTTCATTGATATAAAAATAAATGCCTTAAGCTTATAGTAAAAACTATAAATAAACTTAACACCCAAAAATATCCGTACATACATGTAGACATATGAATTAATATTTTCGAAACGGGCAAATTTAACTTTGTACCGAGGCCTCTTAACCCCTATATTTATGTACAGGTATTTATTTCTTTGTTTTTTACAACAGGAGAACTCGACACCGAAAACTTTTACTTTTTCGACACAATGATAAATACATTATATTGTCCAAATGCTTGGCATGATTATTATCGTATTGCTTATATAGTGTAATATAACTTTAACGCACACAAAACATATAAACATATCGATAAACATTGGTACATATAGCACACACCTCATGAGGCATGCACAGTCACAATTTCAAAGTTTTTATTATTATTATCATCATATTGGAATAATCTTTTATTCATAATAATTTATTAATAAACTGATAAATTAATTCAGACGACGACTTATTTTTCACGTGTTTTTTTTTTTTTTTGTATTTTGTTATTTATTGTTATTCATTTATTGATGTGTAGAATTAAGTAGCAAGCAAAAGTGAAGAGGCGTGGTCAATAATTTCTTATTATAGTAGCCACCAGTTACTTGTTACTTCAATTCAGAATTATTTCCAGCGAGGTTGTGACCTTATAAAACATTGAAACTTGTTCTCATGCTTTAAACAAAGACGAGGAATATACTTTCGGATTAACTTGTATTCAATATTTAAACCCATTGACATTTATACATCTCATTATAATCATCGGCACTTATTGTAAATTGTAAATATAAGGACTAAGTTTTCACTTTTTAATAATATATAACCAGAAATTATGATCATTGAGATACTATATTATTAATCTTGAAAATGTAAGTAGATTGCTGTGACATTACTTCGTAATAATCTGATAAAAAAAAAAATAAAAAATCCATATTATTAAGAGAATAAGAAAAATTTTATCTCCAGGATAGCCATGTGATATAATTGGGTTTTTTAATTAAATTTAGTGTCATTGCAAAGGTCTTGACTTGAATTTATGCCTTTTCAAGGTTTCATATTATTCTCACCGATAGTCAATTTATTATGACAAGTACTTAGACTGCATTCGAAAATGCTCTATCTCTAGATACATAATTAAGAAATGACCTTGTATCTCCTGAACTATTGTCATTTTTAAAGATATAAGCTCATTCCGATGTTACACTCATTGAGACTTTTCATTTGAGTACCCACATCAATTTTTCATATATCTATATATATATATATATATAGACTTTCTATAGATATAGTCACTCATCACGTTATCTTTGGAACTATAAGACCTAGAGACTTGAAATTTGGCAGGAATATTTTTTCGTCGAGTAGAGGTCAGCTAAGAACGGATTTTATGAAATTCCACCCACAAGGGAGTTGCGGGGGCGTTAACAATGGAAAATTCCCGTTTTTAAACTATAGCTCCTATCGACTTCAAATTTGGTAGGAATCTTCTGTAAGAGATGTACAAATAATCTATCAATGAATTTGACGATATCTCACCCCACAGATGGTTGCGGGGGTAGGTATTAACAATGAAAATTTTTAATTTCCAAGCTATAGCTCCTATAGACTTCAAATTTAATAGTATTCTTCTACATGTGATACAAAAATGATTTAAGAACGGATTTTATACCAAATCACCTTCAATAAAGATCGCGGGGGTGGGTGTTAACAATAAAAAATCTTAATTTGTAACATATAGCTTCAAAAAACTGCAAATTCGGTAAGGATCTTTTATTTGTCATATAGAGATCATCTCAATACGGATTTAAATAAATTCTACTTCTAATTCGATGGAATGTGGAACCTGTGCAAGTCAAAATAATACTTCAATTGAATTTCAAGTCTAGATCTAAAACTACAATTTTATAAAGTACCCAGCGGAGCGGGCGGGTAACAGCTAATTTATATATATTATATATATATGTATTTATAAAAAATATATCAAAATGCATGTGGGTACTCAAATGAAAGCTCTTGATGAGTGTAATATCAGAATGAGCTTATATCTTTGAAAACGTCAATAATTAAGATTATATATAGTGCTATTTAATAATAGTATTTTGTTCTACAAGTATGACAAGTTGTCGATTGCTCACAAGCGAAATTGAGTGCACGAGCGAAGCGAGAGAAGCGAAGCGGGCCCCCCCCCCATTCTCTAAAACCAAATAAAAAGTTAAAAAAAAAAAAGAAACAAATATATCAGGTAATAAATGCAAAGTAATGAATATTAATTAACATAAAATAAATTTACACATTGTAACAATCAACATATAGAATTAAATGACATTAAATTTAGCTGTCACTGCAATTTTTTAATTTTCTTTTATAAAGAAATTCGTTCCAAAAATTATTCATAAAAAAATGCATTAGTTATTTCATAAAATTCCTACAGGTCGATTTAAAAAAAATATCTTTTTTGTCATAATTTATTTGTTACAAAAATGATTAAAATTATTAAATTTCTGCTAAATTAATTTTCATCACAATTAAACAGCTCAATATTAATTAATTATTTTTACTTTCGTTAAAATCGAAGTTTGGCACTGATTTTAAGAATTTGAGATTGGTTCCAAAAAAATTGTATTAGGAAATTTTCAAACTGCAATAATTTTTTCAATGAAATTATGAAAATATAATTTTCTTAAAATTGGACTAAAATTAAAAATTTTCTATTTTAGAAAATTATAAATTTTCAAAGGAGAAACTTAAAAAAAATTTTAGGCTCTCATAAATTTTTCAATAAATAAAATTATTTAATTAAAAGATTTAGAGATTGATTTTTCAATTTGAGTTTAATCAACAAATAAAAAAACAAAGATTGTGGTAAAAGCTTTTATTTATAAAATAAAACTGCATTAAATCAATAAAAATTTTTTTAACATAATACACAATAAGAAATTTTGCGTCAGTGCGTCAAAAAAGTTTTTGTTAAATATTTAATAATTTTAATTCTTTTAAATGAACACAAAAAAGTGTTAAGTATTAAACAGAAATTTTTTTGACGCAATAACATAAAATTTTTTACTGTGTTGAGTGCAAAAGCCTAATGAAAGTCAAACAAAATTTTTCTGTACTAAAACGATTAATTTATCTGTCCATATTGCCCAGCAGAAGCACATTTGTTTACTACCTGTTCATAAATTGAGTAACCGTAATTTATAGTCATACAATTTATAGACTCCGGGAACAAACCACAACTTCTGGTGCAGAGAAACAAAACAAAAAAGTCAACAAAACCTAGTATATATATGTATTTATAAAAAATATATCAAAATGCATGTGGGTACTCAAATGAAAGCTCTTGATGAGTGTAATATCAGAATGAGCTTATATCTTTGAAAACGTCAATAATTAAGATTATATATAGTGCTATTTAATAATAGTATTTTGTTCTACAAGTATGACAAGTTGTCGATTGCTCACAAGCGAAATTGAGTGCACGAGCGAAGCGAGAGAAGCGAAGCGGGCCCCCCCCCCATTCTCTAAAACCAAATAAAAAGTTAAAAAAAAAAAAGAAACAAATATATCAGGTAATAAATGCAAAGTAATGAATATTAATTAACATAAAATAAATTTACACATTGTAACAATCAACATATAGAATTAAATGACATTAAATTTAGCTGTCACTGCAATTTTTTAATTTTCTTTTATAAAGAAATTCGTTCCAAAAATTATTCATAAAAAAATGCATTAGTTATTTCATAAAATTCCTACAGGTCGATTTAAAAAAAATATCTTTTTTGTCATAATTTATTTGTTACAAAAATGATTAAAATTATTAAATTTCTGCTAAATTAATTTTCATCACAATTAAACAGCTCAATATTAATTAATTATTTTTACTTTCGTTAAAATCGAAGTTTGGCACTGATTTTAAGAATTTGAGATTGGTTCCAAAAAAATTGTATTAGGAAATTTTCAAACTGCAATAATTTTTTCAATGAAATTATGAAAATATAATTTTCTTAAAATTGGACTAAAATTAAAAATTTTCTATTTTAGAAAATTATAAATTTTCAAAGGGGAAACTTAAAAAAAATTTTAGGCTCTCATAAATTTTTCAATAAATAAAATTATTTAATTAAAAGATTTAGAGATTGATTTTTCAATTTGAGTTTAATCAACAAATAAAAAAACAAAGATTGTGGTAAAAGGTTTTATTTATAAAATAAAACTGCATTAAATCAATAAAAATTTTTTTAACATAATACACAATAAGAAATTTTGCGTCAGTGCGTCAAAAAAGTTTTTGTTAAATATTTAATAATTTTAATTCTTTTAAATGAACACAAAAAAGTGTTAAGTATTAAACAGAAATTTTTTTGACGCAATAACATAAAATTTTTTACTGTGTTGAGTGCAAAAGCCTAATGAAAGTCAAACAAAATTTTTCTGTACTAAAACGATTAATTTATCTGTCCATATTGCCCAGCAGAAGCACATTTGTTTACTACCTGTTCATAAATTGAGTAACCGTAATTTATAGTCATACAATTTATAGACTCCGGGAACAAACCACAACTTCTGGTGCAGAGAAACAAAACAAAAAAGTCAACAAAACCTAGAAAACATATATTTTGTCAGTTATAGCTTATCGACAAAGTGTTCACCTCAAGGTGGATCACCTGCTGCGGAACTCGAACGCGTGGGTCACGGCTGGGGGCACTCGGATAAGAAACAGATCCCCCATAGTCTGCAGTGTGCTTCTATAACTATGTTCCGCATTGCATACACATATTGTTAGGGTGCCCATCCGGAAAAGGGGCGCTAGAGGAAGTGACCACACCGTTTGGTTCGATTTGCAGGTGACGCTGGATTGCAATTGTCTACAGCACACACGTTCCAATTCAAATTTATAAACAAAAACTCACCACCCCTACTACTTCTTCGACTTGTACTTTTACTTACACACCGTTATGACGAGCCACTAACACGAGGTATCACGCTATCAGTGTGCAACTATTTTTAATATACTTGCTGGAAGGAAGTGAGGTCAGTGGACCTTGGCCCACCTTGGCCACAGCAGGTGGACCTACCGACCAAATAGGGTAAAATATCCTCATATCTAAATTGATACTACTAATATTCTCTGTTCAGTTTCTATTTTTATTTCCATTAGTGACAAGACCAACACCAATAGCGGCACTGGTGTTTAAATTTTATGAAACCTTTTCATGTGTTTCCGTTCTGCTAACGATTGGCTTCCCTTTCGCTCTACTTTTAGTATGGTTTCTTTTCAAGAAATTATTTCAAAATATCAAGGAAAATTTTATAATTTGGCTTGCTATGTCCAAACTGAAAAAAAAATTAACTTTAATCAAGAGAAAAATTCTTGAACGAAGAAAATAATTTTGAAGAGTTTAATTTTCTTGAATCAAGACAAAAAATTTTTGAACTAAGTAAAATTTACTTAAACCAAGAAAAATTTCTTAATTTAAGAATTTTTTTACTCAAATCAAGAAGATGAAATTCTTCAAAATTATTTACTTGATTCAAGTACATTTTTTTTCCAAAAAAAATCAACTTAAATTAAGAAATAATTTTGAACAATTTTATAGTCTTACACAGAAAAAAAGGATCACTTGAGCCAAGAAAATATTTTTCTTCCTAATTATTTTCTTGAGCGAAATAAAATTTTTTTTTGTCAAGAAATTTCACTTACTCCAACAAAATTAATTCAAGAAAATTTATTTAAGTCAAGAAAATCTTCTTGTTTCGAAAAAATTTAGCCTCTTGCTCCAAAAAATTTAGTTCTTGATAGAAGTAAATTTTATTGTCTTGAGAAAATTTTTTTTTTGCTCCAAAAAATTAAATATCTCGATAGAAGTAAATTTTTATTGATTAACACGCCAAATGAAAAGATCAAATAATATTGAATCATTTTTTTTTCATTCTATGTGTATAATTGCACGCTAAAATAGTATAAAATGGGTAATATTCAAGCGAAAAATTTTATCAAGGTGAGAAAATTTATCATATCATAAAAATTGAACACTATATATCTCAAAAAATTTTTATCTGAGCGCGGATTTGGTTCAAAGAACTTTTTTTGTAGAAAATCAAGTTTTTTAAAAGTTTATCTCAAACTTTTTTTTGTAAATTCAGTAATTTATTGAACTACGTTTCACAAAAAAAAACAAAAATTTTTTACAAAACTCAGATTTAATGACCCGTGTAGTCTAACAGGTGTACATCACAGCTACGTTGCTCTGGATATTTTTGTAGAGTATTTAATCCTGAATAAATTACATTTTGTATAATATGATAGCATAAAATGTAGCTAAATTAATGAAATTTTAAAAAATAATCCAAGTGTACATATATTTTAAATTGAAAATCTTTACACACTCTGAACAATAAAATTTTTTTTTATTATTTTCAGCAAAAATTTCACAATAAAAAATTTTTCGTGTCAAAAAACTTAGTTTTAAAAATTTTTGTGTTAAATATTTAACACTTTTTTGTGTTGATTTAACATTTGTTGTGTTAAATGACGCAATGACACAAAATTTTTTACTGTATTCCAATTGGGAGTAAAAAAATTAGTTGGTATGAATTTTGCGTTACACTTTATTATAAATATGTTTACTTGAATAAATTCTAGTTTATTAAATAGAAAATTTTTAGATCAGAAAATAAAAAAATTTATGTTTTTAAAGAAAATGCTATAGATAAGTTTAATAAAGTTTGATACATTTATTTAAGATTTAATAATTGTCAGACCTATTTTTATTGTCCTAAAAACAAAATACATCAAAAAATTGCGATGGAAAAAAAATAAGATAAAATTAATATCATTTTTATAAATTGTTTACTAATTTAGAATTTTCAATAATTCCGCTTACAATTATTACATTGAAAGTGTAACATAATTTATTATTCTCGCTTATAAATTCTCGTTTTTAGTGAGTGCCATCAAGATATGGAACAAATTGCCGGAGAATTTAGTGAATTTAGAGACCTCTCCAGAATTTAAATCAGCTTGTTATAATTTATTTTTGAAACAGACCAGTTGCGTGAAGTCAATGTTATTTTTTTTTTATATTGTTATTTTTGATTGTTGCTAATATACAAAATTATTTTTTCATTAATTTTTTCATTACCTTTCATAAATTTTGGGTTATTATAAATCTATATTATTGTAATATGATTATTATCCATACTGTACTTACTGTATAACGGCCCTTAGGGAACACTCGTTCTAGGGCCGATAAATTTAATAAATAAATAAAAATAAAATATAAAAAATTAAAGCCTCTAAAAATAGCGATCCTCACAATTATCTGGATGTAAATTTTTCCAGGAATTTTCCAACGTCAAAAAAATGTGATACCTGATCGAATGTATATAAAATATATCAAATGATAAAGAGCGTACCAAAGATCCGTTCAAGTGAAAGTAAACAGAAATAATTTACTGGTGGGTAAATCGTGCAAGGTGCAAGTTCAAAACGATTACCCATAAGGCTAGCTGACATCATGTTTATAGCGGTATCTTTAGTAAGAAATTTAAGAGTTAGACACCTAGATGAGACTGGGAGGCAGAAAGAAGCACAAAGAAGGTAAGAAGGAAGGTAGGTAGGTTACCGCGAGCTCATCGAACCACAACGAGATGCTGATGCTGGCAAAGTTTTATTCAGAAGTCAATTCCCATTAGCTTTTATTATGTACTTTTCTCAGCAAAAGTTATTCTACTGGTACTACTTCTTGCTCTTTGTCCATCATCATTTCAATGGGTTCGTGTTTCACCCTCTCGAGAATTTGGTCCGATAGCCACGTAATAGCTCACTTGGTAGACTGTTACTGTTATGCAAGATATAATAGGGTAATAATGGCACAGATAGACCTGAATGCCCGGTAACGCAGGGTGGAGCCCGTCACGATTTCACTGACGTAAGCATCTTGTTGCTCTTCTCGTGATTATTCCTCGATTGGCTATGCCTCCTGCCTCCTGCCGATTTAAAACTACTCGATCCGTCTCCTAGCGAAAAATTTTGCTGTCTGATGTTAATTTACCGGTGATATATGCTCGATCCTCGCTTACGAGAGATTCAAATGTAGATCAAATTTAATCTCGGTCAATTGTGAAATTTAATATTTAAGTGGCTTTTATTACTTTCTAGGTGGATTCTTTGCGATCGCTTAAAAGAAGATTATTTTAGATTCAAGAGGTTTGCTGTGACTTATTCGAGTCTCGAGTTTGATCAAGTACCAACTTGCTTAATTCGGTTCTCGAGTGCTAGGAAAGTTTTTAAGACCCACTTTTTTAATATTTAAAGAATGAGATCAAGTCTGTCAGTGGTACCGTCAATTTGATACTTATTGGGATAAAATGTGACTTAATTTAGTATTGATTGGATCTCTAGGCTGTCTTTAGATAAATAAAAAATAAATTTTGTATTACTTGTAATCTATTCTTTAATTCAATAAAAACATTAGAATTTATTGTAGCTTTGATTGTAATTCAGAAACTATTTCATTGGGTTAAAAAAAAAATACTTATAAGAATTTTATTGTTTTAAGCACCATATGTATTTTTTTTTTTTAACACAGACAGTCATAATTCATAATGAATCTTATAGTACTCGAAATTTTATTTTATGTTTTTTTAATTTTAGTATAAAAAATTTTTCTTAAAGTCTATAGTTCCACGACATCTGATAGGTGGCGAAAGTTAGTCTAAAGTTTTCCTAAGCAGAGCGGCAGATTAAGTAACTAAGTGCCATTTAGTATGCAATAAAAATTTGACGTGATTTTAAGCAAAATCCTTTTTAGTGGGTAGTTTAATTTAACGCTTCCTACATTTCTTACAAATTCAAATATTTAAAAAATAAATTGAATATTATAAATATAGATAGTATTAAAAACACTCGATAGATGGATCATTGTTGCTGAATCTTCTTTTTACAAGAGAGTTAAGCTTGAAGTTTTAAGTTCTAAAATAATAACCATGTTTTTAACGTTTGTGTCAATATGTAATTTGGTATTTTATAAAAATTTTTTACCTTCCCGTGTAAAAAAAAATTGTCCCAAAAATGTCCCAAGCTTGGGACATCAAAACGTGACACAATTTGAAACAATTTTAGGACATCTTAGAAATAACCAGAAATTTTAAAATAGTGCATTTAAGTAATTTTTCGTCAATTTTACGTATTTTTTGAAAATTTTCAGAATGATTCTTCAATTGTACTACAATTTTAAACGTTTATTAAATGATTTAATAAGAAAAAATTTATTTTTGCACAGCTGTAAGTTTGTCTAGGAATTAATGGATAAAACATTTATTGACCATTTTTGGGACAATTTAAGGACAATTTTAGGACATTTTTTTGATATTTCAAAAATATTTTTAGAACTTTTTAAGAATATTTTCAAAACAATTTTGAACGTTTTTTAAATGATTTTAAAAAAGACAATTTATTTTTGAACGGTTATAGATTTATCGTAAGATTAATGGATGAAAATTTTTAGGACAATTTTGGGACATTTTTGGGACTTTTTTGGGATAATTTTTTTTTACACGGGTTGATAAATTGAATAAAATCAAAACCGCAGAAATAACAAAATACATAATAAAACTAAATCTAACATACATCGAGATAAAAAAAGTGCTTTCGAAAAAAATGACCAATGCAATAAGAAATGAATTTGTTGGTAATTTTTAACAATTTTATTTCTTAGCATAAGAAATCAACAATTGTCTCTCGCAAGTTGTCTGTTTAGTTTTTTTTTCTTTTATTTTTTAATTAAAAAAACTTTTTTTCAGTAAGAAAATAACTGAGAAAAATTTTTATTTTTTCAGCTAAAAAATCAAATTTTTAACAAATTCATTCTTCGTCACAACGATTTTCTCTCAATATAAAATACTTCAGCTAAAGCAAGCAATTATTTATTTATTTATTTATTAGATTTAAATGCCAAGGCAACAGCCAAATGGCAAAAATACAAAAAAGCATAATATAAAGTACATGATTATAAACAGGTCTTATGGACATATTTAACAATATTAAATTAAAAATGAGATCAATGTAACAGTATTAACAGTATTTGAAGAAAAGTAATCAAATAATAACAAACTAATGACAAATAATAAAAGAGAAATGACTTATGAGTCAGCCAGAAATTAAAAAATAAAAATAACAATAAAAGTAACTGCCAGAACAAAGTTTAGATTTGGTATTTGGACCACTATACAATACACTAATTTCAGTAACTTTAAATTTCCTCAGTAGTACCAAGTATCAGGCTCTCCTTAAGCTCGGGATCATCGAAAAATTGATTATGAATTATTACAATAAGGTAGTACTACCGTTACCACGAGAGTCAAATCCCAAGACCTAACCCTATACTGAATTGGAGAAAGAGATAAATTTTGAATATTTTTTATTAACAAATATTGTCATATTCTCTGAAACCATACTGATTGTTATTAAATATATTTTAGATGTTATTTTCTCTCATTGTCTTAATTTTTTACTACTTTGAAATTCCGTATTCGATCAATTTAAACATAAAGATTCTTCAACAGGCTCTAAAAACTACGTTGAATTTTACCATCCACGTAACAATCGGTTCATTCATTCAGAAGTTTGTACTGTTTAAAAATTTGAAAAATAGTATTTTATTAAATTTCTTGCAGATTTTTGAGTTCGGAGAGCTCAAAAACGTAATAAATGAAGTTTTCTGCGCTTAAGTATGAAATAAGCGGGAAGTTGCAGGGATGGCCTTTAGAGTCAACCGTTTCCCTAATTCTTTTTTTTTTTCTTTTTAATGTCTGTAAAAAATTTCAATAAATTTTTTCTATCACTTTTCTTTTTTATATACACTACTAGTGCATTTAGTTTTAAATTATACTATATCATTTGTATAATTTTACTTAGAGATTTTGTTACTGGCCTTTTGGCTGTTGGATTATATATAAGGAAATAAATAGTGTAAAATTATGCAAACTATCAATGAAGATTTTTTTAAGCAAAAAAAAAAAAAAATGTTTCCAACGCTTTAAAAACTTATTCAACTCATTTTATTTTTTTCAACCATTAAATTTATAAGTATTTAATAATATAATTGACGTACAAATTTACAGACAAAAAATTTTTTTTAATCTTGATAAATTATTTCTCATTCTCAAATTATTTCTCCTTGAAAAAACCAAATCAAAAAATTTTTCCACGGATAATTTTTCTTAAAACCATCCATTTTTCTCTCAATATATGTAATGATGTCAAAAGTCAAAATGTTCCACATAAAACAGAGCATAACGAAGTAAGTGTTGATCAGTAACTCTGTTGAGGTCAACGTAACATGTAACAGCGAATTGTATGTAACTTCTCTCCTTATTCTTAGCAGCGTTGTATATCCAGTCAAGCGAAACTGAACCTCCAATGATAATCGATTAGTGTCGACTCTTCTGTTAGACTGTGGAGATGTAACGTACCTCATTTCTTATTCTTTGTTACTACCAATGATTGGCAATGCTGAATAATAACTATAAAAAATAACAAATAATAATAACAATAACAATAAAAAAAAGCAAACGAGACGATTGAATGTTGTGTTTGAACGCATTTTGAAGATGTTGCAGAGCTGCCTACTACAATGGAAACCTGTCACTGAATTCTGAACGCCTATTGCCCACCAACTTTCGACATGCTTTGCTTCGATAATTGTGCAATTACTTTGAATGGCTCAAAAAAAAAAAACGTGGAAGACAAAAAATCCTCCAGCTATCCTTCGATAGCTGGCTCTATCGTCCGTATCTTCTCTATTAGAAGGCTATTATGTATCAATTGCCGATTTACAAACAAATACTTACAATAAAAATATCTACTAGTAGATTTATCCATCAAAAGTAGTAAAGTTAAGTCTAAAGTAGTTTTTTGTGCAAATCACCTGACCTACCTCTAAAAGTCTTAAGGAAGTCCAAGGCAAAGAAGAAGCCGGAAAAGGAAATGTTAAAAAATTCCAAATGTCTGTTTTAGCTTTTTATTCTCCTTGTTTTATTATTCATCTTCTTTTATCATCGGCTTAAGTTTCTTCTTTCTTTCTTTATCTCTCTCTTTCTCTTTTGGTGTTCATCCTTGAACACGTGTTCTTGAGTGTAGCGACGGTGGTATGAGTAGGATGACGATCAGCTTAAAAATCAAGAGAATTAGTCTTAGTTTTGATTTTAACAACACGTGCGTTCAATATGTAATGAACCTGAAGAGACAGGAAACTCAAATTCAAATTTAACATTTTTTTATGACACTTATCATAATATCAGATTTATTTACTGCTTACATCTATACAAATATTTTAGGAATTTTTATGTACGGAAAGGAACTAGATATTTTAATTTAAGATTTAGTTATTGGAATTTTTTTTTGTATTCAAACCTTTGAAAAATAGTTTTTATTTTTGATTTCAGATTTATTACCAGTAAAACATCTTCTAGCTGTGACCATATCTGGCTATATATGATGATTAGGGTGATTTGTTTTGAACGACTGTTTTTTTGCTTCAACAGAAAAATGGTGTTTTATAAATTGAAAAAAAAAAAAAAAAAAAAAAAAAAAAAAA
>JZSA01003217.1:0-17375 GCA_000956155.1 Cotesia vestalis
AATAAATAATAGTCGATTTGTAATAAGCAATGATCAACTGCTAAAAATTACCATGTCAAACAGTAAAATCGTGATTTTAATAATCACTGTGTAATATTTATCATTTAAATGCTACAATTTATTCTTTACATGGGAGAAAATACTGTTTCAAACAAAAATATTTGCTACGTGAATGTCTGAAATGTTCAAGTATAATAATTAAGAATTTTGACTTTGATATTTATCATTTCGTACGAAAAAAATGATCGCATGATACACTTCTCACAAAAATCGAGGGAGCAAGAAAAAAATCCAAATTTTTGGGGGATTTTCAACAGGCTATAACTTGTATAAAAATGGTTGTACAGCAAAAAAAAAGCAAACTGTAGCTTTAAGTGTCTAGTTTTCGGATCTGAGTTTGAAATTTTTTTTTGAAAATTTTTTTCCGAGTAATCTTAGGAAAACCACCGAAAAAAAAATTTTCGAAATTTTTTGGTTTTTTTTTTTTTAATCTACGGACGTGAAAATAATTTTTTTGACTTAACCCTTATATGGACTGGATAGCTTAGTTATTCAGCTTTAATTTAGTTTTTTAAAAATCTCAATACAAGCATTTCTCACTGAGATATCGGTGTTGAATGAAAAAAGATTATTTTGAAAAAAAGAAACTTAAATAAATTTTTTATAAGGATTGGCTGTTGATTTTTGAAAAGAAAGTTTTTCCACGTCCATAGATTAAAAACAAAAACCAAAAAAATTTCGAAAATTTTTTTTTCGGTGGTTTTCTGAAGATTACTCGAAAACAATTTTTAAAAAAAAATTTCAAACTCAGATTCGAAAACTAGACACGTAGAGCTACAATTTGCTTCTTTTTTTTTTGCTGTACGACCATTTTTGTATAAGTTACAGTCTGTTGAAAATCCCCCAAAAATTTGGATTTTTTTTTGCTCCCTTAATTTCTGTGAGAAGTGTAGCATATTCTTCAATCTACTAATTTTTCGATTGAGTGGTGAAATTACTTCGATGGAAAAAATTAAAGATACTGTCATTTTCCCACACTTCTTCTATGTTACATCTACAAAAAAAGTCATTTTCAATTGCAATTTTCTCAAGTTATAAGTACGGTAAATCATCTCTAAATTTTAACAGCATATATGTTATGCATTTGATGACTTATATTCAAAGTTTTGAGGATTTCTTAAAATATTGCTTTCATAACCGTACTACCTTGAGTCAGTAAAATCGTGGAAAAAAGTACATCATCTTTTACATGAAGTGTAAAAGTGTAATTAATATTCTTATTATGCCTTAGCTTCAATTGGTAGAACATGCAAAAAAGATCTCGACTGCAACGACATCCTCCATGTTGGATGCTCGGTCGGTAGAAAGTGCGCTTGTAAAGACAATCACATTCTTCTCAATAATTCGACGTGTGTTCCATTGTTGGATGAATTCTGCTGGAGCAATGAACGATGTGCAGTAGATAACTCTTTTTGTTTCCAAAACACGTGTCAATGCAAACCTGGTTACACGTTTCAAAATAACACTTATTGCAGCAAACGTAAGTACACTCACTTTTACATTATAGAACGTAATTTTTCCAGTTTCATTTTTTCCGTGTAATAAGGGGAAGAACTAGAATTGGTTTTTTTTATCATAATCTTAACAGCAAAAGTTATTCCGAAAAAAAATTTTTTCAGTGAAACTGTTTGTGCCATGTAGAAAAGATGAAGAATGTAGTGATGTACCACATGCAGTTTGCTCGTATTATGGGAGATGTGTTTGTGAAGACAAGTATGTTGCAGTAGGTACCGAAGAATGTCGCTCATCGCCGAATGTGGAAGAAATGTATTGATAACACATGTCAATGCAGCACTTATTTCTAATTTCTTAGCATATATACATGTATTAGCATGAAAAAATATACTTGTACCATGACATATGTGAATGTTTTGGAAATAATTGACAAAAATGTATTGAGAACAAGAATGATATATGCGCATCACAATATTATATTTTATAAAATGTTCTTGAATTAAAAATAATAAGTTTGATGGCATTAGTCACGTTCTTTCAAGACCTATGTTTATTCCACGTACAGGAGTCCGTGAACCTACAGGTTCCTTTGTGGATTCCTATAGAAATTCATATTTCCTGTGTGGATTTCCCATATAGGAATCCATGTATCCACAGGTTCCTATGTGGATTCCTATGGGTTCCTATACAAATCCCTATTTTTCTATGTGGATTCCCATATAAACTCATGTGGATTTTTTTGATAGGGCTTAGACAATGAGACCGCAGCACTGCCTTTAGTTAGTGTACTGTACCTTATCGGATGGTGATGATGATGAAAATGATGGTGATAATGATGATGATGATGATGATGATGATGATGATGTTGAAGATATTGATGGATATAATGCACAGTAAAAAATTTTGCGTCAATGCATCAAAAAATATTGTGTTAAATTTACACATAAAAGTGTTCAACATTTAACACAAAAATTTTTTGACGCAATGACACAAAATTTTTATCTGCGTGACGTCGAAGCCATGGTAGAGGTCTAGAAGCAAAGCCCCGGAGGGGGTTGGGAGGTGGAGCGTCCTCTTTGTAAAAGGTCTCCGAAAATCTTATAATTGTGTATTTTAATATTCTCCAGTAACGTTAACGATGTTTCATAGATGAAACATCGTGAATCATTGTGCGGTAGAATTGTCGGACGGTTAAATTGTACGCAGATTAGTTTGTAAGCATCAATGTAAGTTTCAATGAGCTGAATATTTTTTGAGCTTTGCGTACCATTTCTTAATTCAATAAATTCTAGTAGTTTTAGACGAAATTATTTTTACCATACTTTAATATTATCAATTTAATAAAATATTTTTGAACAAATTTATTTATTTTTAAAATTTTGAGCGTAAAAATTTTGAAGAAAAAAATGTTATCGATTCAAGCTAACCTTTTTTTCTGTTTATTGTTTTAACAGGCATGTATGAAGAATATTATATAAATTTATAAACCTCAATAAAAATTTAATTTATTTTTTTTAAGGTGGTCGGATTCTGACGCTGTCGGTCGTTAAGTTTAAAAATAATGTTAATCATAAATCTACTAGAAAACTTGAAACTTCATTTTTATGAAGTGTCACGTAAGAGAGTCATGCACAGAAAAATTTTAATAAAAACCGAACTGGTGATCAATTACTCATAGAATAGAAAATAAAAAAAAAAGTTATTTATCCTGTGCAATGCTACTGAGCGTAATTAAAACTTTGTTAGTGATCAATATCCACCTACCTTATGTTGTAACAAAAACGAACATAATCTCAAATTTATTTCTTGAAAAGTGTGTCGACTATGGAAATATTGTGAGTTTTTAGATTCTCAATTGCCTTTTAATTAACCTCTTTTTTCACCAATACAATTTTTAGTGTGATCAAAAAAAGTCAATTCATTGTTGTAATAATTATGGCGTTTGCAGAAATACTGGATTACTAAATGATGCCTTGGATGACATATACAAATGCTTGTCTCCTGGTAAAAAGTATTTTTTTTTTTTTGTTGCTTCTTCTTATTAACACAAAATTAATAAGTTCAAGTGTTGATTATTTACAGCAATTAATGGGGAATTTTGTCAGACTGATCTTGATTGTTTGGGGTTAGATAACATTTTTTGCAATTCTGAAGTTAATCAGTGTCAATGTGTGCCTAATTTTGGGATACTGAGAAAAATCGGAGGGTGTGTGGCACTTATTGGTGGATATTGTGAAGTACAGGCCGATTGCACAATACCTGATACAATTTGTGTTGATAAAAAATGTCAATGCAAAAAAAAATTTATCAAAAAATTACTTACAGAATGCAGAGAATGTAAGTACATGTCACCAAAAATTAACATAAAAAATTGTTTTGATACACAGAAATAAAACAAGTCTAGAGTCAAACGTAAATTTCCTTAAATCAAGAAATTCTTAAGGAAGATTGAAAATTTCTTAAATGAAGTTAAAATTTCTTGAACGAAGTTAAATTTTTTTAAGCCAAGAAAATTTCTTTTTGCTCCAAAATAACTTCAGTCTTTCTTACAATTTTCTTGGTTCAAGAAATTTTTTTTTCTGTGTATGATTAGTTTTATAAGACATAAATGTGGAACGCTTATAATAAATTCGTAACTCCTATTCTTTCCCCCTACATAGCATTATGTCATTTTTAAAAATATGGAACGCTTCAAGATTTTGTGTGTCTAAATTTACAAGTAAATTACAATATGCACAACTTCATATGACTATAAGAGCATCGTAGGATTTACAATCATAAAATTTTGGGTTCGAGTCTCGGCTCTGCCATATCGGATTTATTTTTTCAATATATTTAAGGCCTCAAATTTCTTGTCTTTAGAAAGTTTTTCTTAAATTTTCCTTAAAGAGGCACTGTGTAAAATCACTTTTGTTACAATATTCTTCAATTTTTTAATACGCATACTTTTAAGTGTCTTCTATACGAAAAAAATTTTTTTATAATCCTTGCAGTACTAATTTTCGAAATATTAGCAATTAAAAATACGTAATCAAGTACGTATTTTATTTTTGGTTCAAGAGAAAAGCCAGAAAGAGAGTTTTTTGTTTGAATCAAGATATCTTTCCTGTCAGAGTATAATTTTTACCAAAAATAAATAATATTTTTATTGCGTCTAGCTACAATCGGACAAAAATGTAAAAGAGACTTAGACTGCGAGGACGTCTTGCATATTGGTTGCTCAGTCGGTAAGAAGTGCGTTTGTAAAGACAACCATGTCCTTATAGATAATTCAACTTGTGAGCCATTATTGAACGAATTTTGTTGGAGCGATGAGCGATGTGCGGTAGCTCATTCTGTTTGTTTCGAAAATAGATGTCGATGTCAGTCCAACCATATAACAGTATCTAACGTTTATTGCATAAAGAGTAAGTTATGTCAATTATGTTAGAATAAGACATTATCGCTAAAAAATACTTTCTTTTTAGTAAAACTGGGTAAAGTATGTTCTAGCCATGATGATTGTAGTGACATACCCCACGCAGCATGCTCTGTTTTTCGAAGATGTGTTTGTCAAGACAATAATGTTATAGCAAATGCTAACGAATGTCGCAGGCCTCCAAATTCATTAAAAGTGTCCACATAAAATGTGTCAATGCTGCGTATATTTTTAATTTTTTAATTTTTTTACAAGTATTAGAATAAAAATCATAAAATAATTCGTTAATGGTTTTTTAATTAATTTTAGCTTCTGTGCTTATTTTGATAAGCCAATCTACAATTTAGACAAAGTAAAAAAAAAAACGGATTATTATCTTTTTATTCAATTATTGGCTCGAGTATATAAATATATTTTGTGGTTTTTATTGGATAAAAAAATTGACTTGACTCAAGAGCCAAACTCTTGAACCAAGAATACTATTTTGAAAAAAATGATTTTCTTGAATCAAGAGAATAAATTCTTGAGCTAAGAACATTTTCTTAGACCAAGAATAATTTATTAGCTCAAGAATTTATTCTCTTGACTCAAGAAAATCATTTTCTTCAAAATAGTATTCTTGGTTCAAGAGTTTGGCTCTTGAGTCAAGTCAATTTTTTTATTAGTGTAGTAGTGTGAATTACAATGGTTTTAATAATATTACTTCTCTCACAGGCACGTATACTATTTTTCATCATTTTCGTAACCAAAAGTTTAAACTTTGTGCTCTTGTTTTTGTGAGAATGCTAGTGCAAAAGTCAAACTGTTCATTTTTTTTGTATATGTTATTCCGTAAGATGAAATTCGCACTTTTTTCCTGCTCAAAAACAGAACAGAAAATCCAAACTTTTTGGTTCAGACATGGTAAAAAAATTTATTTGGTTTGGAAACAATTTTAGATTTTTTCAACCAAGAAATACAATAGTGAAACTTTTCAACGAACTTATTTCTTATTATTACATTATAAAAAAGTTTGAAAAATCCAAATGAACATGCCTTAAGCGCTCATGTCATACACAAATTATTTAGATTGAATGTTTATATTACGATTTGTTAACTTTTTCATAAAGACTTCTATACTTTTTTTTTTATTCGTTTTCTTTGTTTGAATTTTCCCGCGAGTTTTTCCTGAGAAATCTTATTCAAATTATAACAAAATTTTTTTAACGTGTTCTGTAGTTATTATTATTTATCTCAATATGCTTTTCATAAATAATTTTCTTCGTTTAAATTATGAAAATCACGTTTTAATCAAAAGCACGATTTTTAGGCGAAAGTAGAGCATACCTGCGCGCTTCGCGCTTAAGGCATGCAAAATAGGATGACAATAATTGTACCTTTATTATGACGTCCAAATTGTATAGTTCAAAGATTTTATAAAAGTCTTAATCTTATTTTCAATAAAAATTATATCCGTCCAATGAAATACAATGAACTTGTTTTTTCCGGAGTCACTATTTATATTGAAACGTCGGGTCGTTAAGTCTAAGAATACTTCGAACTTTCAGTCGAATTAAGAACTTAAATCATCAATTATATAGTGTCCTAGAACAGAGCTGCACATAAAAAAATTTGGAAAGTAAACTCATAGAAATAAAAAAAAAAAACTCGTTTATTCTTTGAAATGAAGATCAACGTAATTATAACTTTGCTCGTGATCAATGTCTATCTTTCTTGTTCTTCATCGAACATGCGATTGATTGATGAAATACTTCTTAAAGGCTGTGTCAAATTTGGAACAGCTGTAAGTTGATAGTTTGAAAATTCTCGTTGATGATTTTTTCACTAAATGATTTTTCCAGTGCGATCCAAAAAGTTCTGTGATGTGCTGCAATGATTACGGCATGTGCAGATCTACTGAATTAAAGCGCTCTGGAAAAACTGTATTCAAGTGTCAATCACCGGGTAATAAAAAATTAGCACTTGTAATGCCTGTTGTATAAATCGATTAACTCAAGTTTTAATTATTTTTAGCAATCGTAGGGGACTATTGTACAAACGATGTTGACTGTTTAAGGTTGGATTACGCTATTTGCAGTAATTCTAATCAATGCTCGTGCTTGCCGGGTTATGGTCTAATAGATAGAAATAAGAGGTGTGTGCTACTCCTCGGTGGAGATTGCGAATACGATATGGAGTGTAAAGTACCAAATGCAGTTTGTCTTGAAAATAAATGCCAATGCCAAGAAAAATTCATTCAGATATCACCAAAACAATGTTTACACAGTAAGTTATTTTTTGGATTAAATAAACACGATTCAAGGAAAAATCACAAAAATTCACTGAGAGAAAAAAAATCGTTCTCTGAACTCGCTTCGATTGACCGTAGAGCAACGTCCTCAGTTTTGTTGAGAATGCGCCCATAATCTCAGCCTCGTTACGTCACTTCAACCCGAGTAACCATTTTGCACTTTTTGTGATTATCAAAAAAAAAATTTGTTTCAAATAAAAAATTTTGATCACATCTAACTATGCAAGTCTGATCAGATCTAATTATATAAAGACTCATATAGACTTATATACGGATTATGCATGGGGTTATAACAGCCAAGTATGATTATATCCGAGAAAAAATTTTTATATATGTTAATTACATATAAGCATACATAATTATTAATTATATATACTAATATATAATTAGATATGAGACTATGTATATTCTTGCATGGCTGTATATTGCTCCATACCTTGAATAAAAAAAAAGTATTGAGACAAAGAAAAAAGTATTGAAAAGTATTGGATTGACTAAAAATTAATACTTTTCAATACTCTTTTCTTTGTATCAATACTTTTTTTTTATCGGGGTATATAGTCCTATATAATTATATATGACCTAATATACAGTTCCATATATAATCATGTATGATTATGAATAATCTTGCATGGCTGTGTATTGCTCCATATAAAGTTTTGTATAATTATATATCATATATAACCTCATATAAAATTCCATATATAACCATGTATAATTATATATAATTGTATATAACTTAGTTATATATAATTTTATATAATTATATATAGTTGTATACAATTATATATAACTATATATACTTCTGTTGAGAGATTTATGTATAACTATATATAATTATATATAACTATATATAATCAGATATAATTATATATGATTATATATAATCTTTTTTACTCGGGAAGCTTACCGAACTACCTACTTTTGCGCATGTGTATCGAAAATAACTATAATATGGCTATTTATCAGTAGTTACTTCAACTAATGTACAGTTCGGGAAACTAAACGCATAAAAATGATTTTGTTGAAATAACAAAAGACGGGATAACTGAAAAATATGTTGTGGTAACAAATAAGTATAATTATAGTAACAAATTCATTATTTGCATTAACAAAATGTTTCAAGTTGTACTAATTGTACTAACTACTACACAGAAAAAAAAAATTAACTTGATTCAAGAGAAAAATTCTTGAACCAAGAATATAATTTTGAAGAGGATAATTATCTTGAATCAAAACGGCAAATTCTTGAATTAAGTAAAATTTCCTTAAATCAAGAAAAATTTTCTTAAATCAAGAATTTTTTTCCTCAAATCAAGAATATTAAGCTCTTCAAAAATATATACTTGATTAAAGAACATTTTTTTTTCCGTGTCGTTGTACTAATTTGAGTAGTTTTAATATTACTATTTTCATCCATTATTGGTTCTCTTTACATTTATAATACGTTGGGTACATTCAACATACGTTTTCAACATCTAATACGCTCAACCTACGATTTGAGCGTTCAATACGTTAAATCTAATATTTAAATTTTGACTCGGGTAACTATGGACGGCGAAAAAAAAATAGATTTTCCCTATTTTTCCAATGTTAACATAGGAATTTTTCTTTATTAATATGATAGAAATATCCATGTGACATAGGAAAAATTCATTTATGACATGAAGAAAATTTTTTCTTCAATTAAAAAAAATAGAAAACGAAAAAACACCATTCTGAAATTTTTAGGATATTTGTAGAAAATGTCAAAGTTTCATATGAAAGAAAGAAAAAAGAAATGAAAAATGTTTATCATTGAGAAATTCGGAGTTTTTTTTGGAAATTCTAAAAAATAACGATGAAGATAGGATCGAATAATTTTTTTCTATTTTTTCCCAAAAAAAAAGTTTTGAGAAAAAAAACGTCCCGATAAATCAATTTTTGAAAAAGTTATGGCAATTTAAGCCACACCGTCCATAATCTGCTGGATTTTTAATTTTTTCGAAATGAAAAGCAAAATTTGAAAAAAGTTTCCTCGAATTTTTTTATCACAAACCGACTGTATTTCACTGTTTTGCTTCTAAATTATCTGAAATTGCTTGAATGAGAAAATTGTTTTGTAAATTTGTAATCATTAAATTAAGTTACATAAATTTTAGTGATAAATCGCTTTTTCCTGTGTCACATGGATATTTCTATCATGTTAATAAAGAAAAAATTCCCATGTTAACATTGGAAAAATTCCTATGTTAACATTGGAAAAATTTCTATGCAAAAATAGGAAAAATTCCTATATTCTTTTCGCCGTGTGCATTTTTTTCTCAGTGTAAACACGTATTGATATCAAAGATTAGAAAATGTGAGGCAATTGCTTGTTAAATTTTCAGAGATTTTTCTTTAAATCAGTAAAATTGAGGAGAAAAGTACATTACCTTTCACACCAAATGTAATTAATAATGCTATTGTATCTTAGCTTCGATCGGAGCAAGATGTAGTAGAGACCTCGATTGCAACGACATCTTGCATGTTGGCTGCTCGGTGGGTAAAAAGTGCGTTTGCAAAGACAACCACCGTCTTATCAATAATTCGAAGTGTATGCCATTGTTAGGTGAATTTTGCTGGAGCGATGAGCGATGTGCAGTAGATAATTCTGTTTGTTTCGACAACAGATGTCAATGCAAACCTGATTATACGTCTTTAAATATCACTCATTGCATCAAATGTAAGTGAGACCATTTATACTTGCTTTAAATTAATGTATTTCTTTTCCTCTGACAGTTTGATATTGTTTCTATAAAAATAAATTTTTTTATTTTTTCAGTGAAATTAGGTAAATTATGTATAAGCGATGATGACTGTAGCGACGTATCACACGCAGTGTGTTCACTTTATAAAAGATGTATTTGTGAAGAGAACTACGTGACGTTAGGTACCGGAGAATGTCGCAATTTGAAAAAGTTATGGCAATTTAAGCCACACCGTCCATAATCTGCTGGATTTTTAATTTTTTCGAAATGAAAAGCAAAATTTGAAAAAAGTTTCCTCGAATTTTTTTATCACAAACCGACTGTATTTCACTGTTTTGCTTCTAAATTATCTGAAATTGCTTGAATGAGAAAATTGTTTTGTAAATTTGTAATCATTAAATTAAGTTACATAAATTTTAGTGATAAATCGCTTTTTCCTGTGTCACATGGATATTTCTATCATGTTAATAAAGAAAAAATTCCCATGTTAACATTGGAAAAATTCCTATGTTAACATTGGAAAAATTTCTATGCAAAAATAGGAAAAATTCCTATATTCTTTTCGCCGTGTGCATTTTTTTCTCAGTGTAAACACGTATTGATATCAAAGATTAGAAAATGTGAGGCAATTGCTTGTTAAATTTTCAGAGATTTTTCTTTAAATCAGTAAAATTGAGGAGAAAAGTACATTACCTTTCACACCAAATGTAATTAATAATGCTATTGTATCTTAGCTTCGATCGGAGCAAGATGTAGTAGAGACCTCGATTGCAACGACATCTTGCATGTTGGCTGCTCGGTGGGTAAAAAGTGCGTTTGCAAAGACAACCACCGTCTTATCAATAATTCGAAGTGTATGCCATTGTTAGGTGAATTTTGCTGGAGCGATGAGCGATGTGCAGTAGATAATTCTGTTTGTTTCGACAACAGATGTCAATGCAAACCTGATTATACGTCTTTAAATATCACTCATTGCATCAAATGTAAGTGAGACCATTTATACTTGCTTTAAATTAATGTATTTCTTTTCCTCTGACAGTTTGATATTGTTTCTATAAAAATAAATTTTTTTATTTTTTCAGTGAAATTAGGTAAATTATGTATAAGCGATGATGACTGTAGCGACGTATCACACGCAGTGTGTTCACTTTATAAAAGATGTATTTGTGAAGAGAACTACGTGACGTTAGGTACCGGAGAATGTCGCAAACCACCGCAGTTTATAAAAGAGTACTAGTTAATCGTTGAAATGCAGCACTTGTAATATTTTAAGTTGAAAAAATGATTTTGCTTATTTTTCATATCAATGTAATTTTCAATACTGATTTTTGTTAACAATTTTTGAGTTAAAAAAAAAAAGACCATTCGGCAGCCGAAATGGAAGTAGATTTCATTTTATTGATAATGATGATAACAATATCTTATTAATCAAAAGAAATTACAATTTTCAAACCACAACGATAAGTTTTGGATGACGTTTGGTAAAACGAATACAACACCAGATTTCATATTTAGCATAGCGGAATAGGCCATAATTTTGAGACTATACATATAAAATGGTACTCAAATTGAAGCTTATTTAAAGAGCTTTCAGATGAAATTTACAGAAATTCGATAAGTTATCCCATTCAAAAGTTATACGAGTAAGAAAGTGAAGAAATATCAATTTTTATGATTTTAAAAATTTAAAAATCCTGGCATTTCTAATAGTCGAAACATAGTAAAATTTTTTAAAAGTTCCGTCATGAGGACCAATGCAATAGTTAGATTTCTATGAAATCTACTAAAAAAATATAGGAACAATGATTCTTCGTATTTACTGTAAGCTATATCATTCGACTTAATAGAATTAATTCTCTACATTTTATTTTATCTTCTTTTCCTTTTCGAATCACGTTTTCAGTTTCTGCCCAATGCTTGTAAAAAGTAATAAAATAAGCTTCAATTTCCATTCTTGAATAAGATTTTAAGTCAAAATTTTCTATAGCCTTTAGCATATAATTTTTCGTACCTATTGCACGCCTCATAAGCGAAGCGAATAAGGTTGTGCTCTAAACTCGCCTTACAAAAGTCAAGCGATTTCTTGAACTAAAATTGTCTCTATTTATTTCTATTGCACTTGCAAAACAATATTTATATACATACGTGTTATTAAAAAACACTAGTTTCAACACTTATGAAATTTTTAAAAGACATTTTGCTTTTTAAAAAAAAAAATGTTTGAAAAAATTATTTTGTGGACGTCCGGCTGTCAAATGTATGTATAAAAACCGGCGTAGTCACGATTACTGCCGAAAAACTTAACTGATCCAGTCCATTTATTTTTTATACGCTTCAGTATGATTTAAAACTTTCTTTAGAAGAACACGGTCTAATTCAATGTAGTCTATTTATAATTAGCAATAAACTAAAAATACACTAATCGTTTGTATATCTACATCTATGCAAATAAGGTTCGTTTACAATACATGCGCAGTACCTTGTATCTTCTCTGCGCGGACAATAGCGCGAAAAGTTTAAAAGTATTATTTTTGTATTTTAATCAATTTCATTATGGAAAATGAGATTATGAAGCGTGAACTTTTGGATTTTTCAAATTTTTGATTAAATCTTATAAATTAAAATACATGGAGGTTTTGAAATTAGTTATAGGTCGAAACTCGCAAAAAATGTGCCACGATTCATTGGTATCACACGCAGAAAAAAATTTTGTTAAGATAATCTAAGATATTCGGTTGTACTATTAGACATCAAAATCAAGCTTAAAGCTGTAAGTGATGTTGTTAAAATTGAAGGTCTTTTTAAAGATTTACCAGTGGTCCCATTTAAGGGTGATGATGATGGCATGTCAAAGTGATACATGTCACCACAAGGTACTAATATATTTTGACAGTGTGATGCATTGATATTCGCTGTCAAAATATTTGGTATGATTTTTGGTTTTAGACTCTGTAATTCTTCTTCCTATAAAAATCATTAAATTTTAAAATTTTCATGTGTGTCTATAAAAGTAGAGCAAATAATGAACTATTTTTTTTTACTGATGATCATGTTTAGTTTATTATCACAAGCAACTTCTAATAATCAAATAATTGACTTGGAATTATTAGAACATACATCATATTTAAGTAAAAAAAGGTAGAATCACGAGAAGAAAGACTAAGAACAAAAAAATTTTTAGCAATTTTGGAAATTTTTCATGGATGAAAACTCAAAAAAAAAATAGTTGATTTATTTACGCTACCCAATTATTTAAAAAGGAGCGATGCAATATTACAATTTAAAAAAGGGTATCAGGCTTATTGATCCCCGACAAGTTATCCTTCGAATTCGTTATAGTTATCGAAAATAAAAAAAAAAAATTATTAAAGGGTACAGCACGGTTAAAAGCGTATGTGATGGTCTAATATCGAATAAACACACACAAAAACCATGTTTGGTATCAATTATCGGGGATATTTTGTCCAGGGATATTTTGTCCGGGATATTTTGTCGGAGGATCAATTATCATGTAACCAATTCATTATTGGTTAAAATTAAGGCGCGTGCATAGCGCGCTATTCAAGTTTCTAGTCTCCTTCTTTTTTTGCTGCCGAATGGCCGTTTTTATTTCTTTTTTCTGTCTATTAAACTCTGAAAATTAAAAAATTCAATTTTACTTGTGTCTTATAATTTTTCGTTCTTTATAAATTGTATAAGGATTGCAATTTATCGAAGCTTATGCTGATAACAAAGTAAATTGGACGAGATTAACTTTTATTTTAACATCTAAATTATGTCGTTCAAATTTTTAAAAGTGGTTTGAACATACAGATAAAAAAAACAATTAATGTACAATAAAATAAAACAATTTAGTTTTTTTTTTTCCAATTAACAATATTTTTACGGCAACGGTAAAATATTTACGTAACTTCTAAAAATAATTTTAACTTTTTATCTACTAAAAAATATCAAGCCCATTCGACGCAGTGTTATGAAACGGAATCACCTACGATACAATTCGTATAAAACAATATCTTTTATATATATATATCTTTTATATAAAATAATATCTTTACTCGTGATCAAAACAGCAATTGTATAACACAAGAGGGAACAAATTTGACTTATTAAACGATGATCATAATAACAATAACTCTCTTAGTGATAAATGTCTACATTTTAAATATTTCATCAACTAACATGACGCGAGATAAACTTCTCGAAAGCTGTCCTGACTTTGGAGAAATTGTAAGTTACTACTGATTTTTGAAATTTTATTCAGTCAAGAGTTTTGATCATTTATTCATTTAAATTATTTAAATCTATTTTTTCAGTGTGATCCGAACAAATCTATGCATTGTTGTGATTATCGTGGCATTTGTAGATCTAATAAATTGATTAATTCCTCAAAAAGTGTGTTTATGTGTCTGTACCCAGGTAAGTAATTGGTTATGAGTAATTATACAGCACCATGTATAAAAAAAACCTTACAATTTCATTGTTTTAAATAATTATGAAATTTCATCAAAGAATGCCAAATTAAAGATTATCGGTCAATATAAAAGCTGTTAATAAAAATATTTTTCTCACCTCCGGGCGGAAAGCGTCAATTTTCCTCCCGCTGCGCTAAACGAAAACGCCGCTTCCCGCCTCCGTCGAGGAGAAAAATAGTATACACACCACGGGAAGTAAATAAGAAAGCCTCAGATCACATGTTTGTTGACCTCGGCTTCGCCTCGGCCAACAATTACATGTGATCTGAGACATTTCTTATTTTACTTCCCTAGATGTGTAATATACTATTTCTTGGGAAATAACGTATTTTTACTTGAAACGCGTAGAAATGACGAAAAAAAACATTTTTCAAATTTGAAGTTTCTTGGTACATCCTTATGGCACCCAAGGTACCTACTGGGGGCCATAAGGGCGTACAAAAAATTTTTTTCGGGAATTTTTACTTTAAACGCATAGAAATGATGAAAAAAAATTTTTTTTTTAAATTTGAAATTAACTTTGATCACTTTGTTGGTGATTGAGAGTGATCATTTTGAATAAAAGTAAGTTTTTTTAATTTCAACCAAAATATCCTGTAACGTGAATATTGGAACGCTTTACGTAATAATTAACCGTAACTCCTATTCGTTCCCGCTTCACAGCATTATTTTCGATTTGAAAAATGTGGAACGCTTCACGATTTTGCGTGTTTCAACGAGTTTTAACAAATGATTTTGCGTCATAGAGTATGTCAAATTTTTCTCATGTCAAGTCCTAGTGGATAGATTTTACAAGTTTCATAAAAAGTAAAATATTTTGCAACCACGCACACCAAATACGTTCCAAAATTATTTCTTTGATTTTTAAATTTATTTCAAAATGTTTTTTAATTTCTGAAAATTATATACAATCATATCATTTACTTGGATTTTTTAATTTTTTTATTTTATATCTTTTTGTAAAGAAAAAAAAATTTTTTTTTCTTAATAGTTTTATAAACGTGGACTTGGCGCGATTTTTTTACAGTGATACTGTTTTTGTTCGGATTCAGATTTCCATTCACTTCCAGGAAAAAAAAAAATAGTATAAGATTCTAGAAATTGATCTTTGAAAAATTTTGTTAAAAAATATAACAAGTAAGTATTTTTTTAATTTTAAAATTAAAAAATGACAAAACAAATTTTTTCTTCGCATTATGTAAGATTGTAGATTGACAAATCTACCGCAAAGATAAACAAAAGAAAAACAAAAATAAATTATAGTAATATGAACAAAGCCTTATTATATAGAAATAAATATTTAGTTCCACTAAACAATATTTAGTGATAGTTACTTAATATTTATTTGGTAAGTATTGTCGGTAGATGGCTATGCTGAAATTTAAAATTGTATATGTATTTGTTGAAAACATTAGTGTTGACATTAATATTTTAATTATTATTAAAATATTGAGTCAATTTGTAATAATAAAACCATGGAAGAGATTTTAAAATCGTGGAATTTAAGTGAATTGTACTCCGTTTTATCTGATAAGTTCGTCTTTATTTACTTTCAATGTGATACATAACCTATTCACTGAGTATGCCTCAAATAAAAAATTTTAACTTAATGTGATTCTGTTCTTTATAATACCTTATATTTTTACTAAAATTATTTATTTTAATTATCTTGATTTATTTTGAGTGAAAAAGTAAGGTTACACGCTAAAATTGATTTTTTTAATACCAACAAACGATTTATTGAGTACCAATAAATCATTTTGTAAATACTACTAAATATTTATTTGATGGAACTAAATGGGCTTTAATAAATGATTTAGTAATTATTACTAAATATTTGGTTATAAAAAGTTTGTTACTAAATCATTTAGTAACTGTTACTATATCTTATTAAATAGAACTAAATCCTTCTATCAGTGTATTTAATTCTAAAATAAAAATCATTTTTTGACCTTAAAATTGATTTAGGTATTAGTTTTATTTTTTCCATAAACTAAAGAATATATCCATTATATAATTGTTAATCTATGTTTACATTGTATGAAACTATATATTGTACTGAGTTAAGTCGTTAAACAGAGACCAAAGATTATAACACATATTATGTACAAGCCAAATATGTATGTACACTGACAAAGAAAATATCTTCATTCAAGGAAAAAATATTCTTGCTTCACAAAAATTATTTTCAAGAGAACTAGTTGTCTTATTATAAGAAATTCTTGTCTTGATTTCGTGTTTCTTGAGGTGAGAGATCTAATAACTCCAATCGATAACATTTTTACTTGGGTCAAGACTATATTATCATCGATTGATACAAATGCATTCTTTATTCAAAAACGATTCTCTTCAACAAAGAATAATTTTATCTAATTTCAAGAATTATTGATTGTTGATTTAAGAACAAATTTTATTATTTATAATTTTATAAATTCAAGTAAAAAAAACTGAAGTAAAAAAATTTGTATTTCTCTACTCATAAAGAACAGAATCACACTAGATATTCTCCCATATTATACTAAGTGATATCTGTGGTGAAAAAAAATTCAGATAATAGCAAATATAATCCAGATTATACTAAATGATTTTTGGATTATACTCAGTGTAATCTCCGATTTTACCTAGTAATTTTTGTTTATTAAGTCGGTAATATCTTGAACCAATGTTACCGTCAATCTTAGTTCAAGAGAAAGAAATTTTTGGGCGAAGTTGTATATATCTTATTTTATAACAACCGTTTCTTGATTCAAGAATTAATTTCTGAAGTTAAAAGAATTGAATTACTTAAAACAAGAATGACATTTTGAAGAAAAAGTTTTTTTTGAATCAAGTCATTTTTTTATCAGCTTACAAAAAATAAAATTAATATTCAAGAAAAGAGTTTTAAAATCAAGAAAACTCACTTTTTGTTTCAATTAAAGAATTTATCTGACCTTAAATTTTAGTGT
>JZSA01003218.1:0-10015 GCA_000956155.1 Cotesia vestalis
CCAAGCAGTGGTTCAATTGCCCCCGAGCTTGCATGAATTAATAATTTATAAAAATTCACGTTGTTTATTGACTAATTCATGTATTGATAATGATAATAGACATAATAAACTATCATTCCAAGAAAAAAAAAATTATTATTTAATTTTAATTCAAATAGAAAAAAATTGCAAAACTTTTTTTGGTTCAATTGACCCCTTCCTCCCCTACACCATTGGCCACCGATCGATGCTCTTACTAACGACATACGATCATCAGTCTATCCTTGGCCGATGATGTGATGAATTTAATTCTTGGAGAACTTATAAAAAATACATTCAGCAGAACTTATAAAAAATAAATGCAAAAATTGTATGTAAATTACAAAAATTTTATTTTTATTAACAAATATATTGACTGAATTACTTTTCAAGTTAAAAACTCATACCCATACACAGTAAAAAATTTTGCGTCATTGCGTCAAAAAATTTTGTGTTAAAAATTTTTATGTTCAATATTTAACACTTTTTTGTGTTGATTTAACATAATAATTGTTAAATTTACACATAAAAATGTTAAATTTACACATAAAAGTGTTAAATATTTAACATTAAATTTTTTGACCCAATGACGTAAATTTTTTACTGTGTACGGAGTATCTTTCGAGGCTAGGCTATTAATGCTTGGACAAGGATCAGCGCCTTATGATCAGCCTATAAATGGCTCACCATCGACCGCTCTACTAAGCTCATAGCAACGATAAATGATCATCAGACGTTGCTTGGCCGATAATATGATAAATTTTCTGCTATGCATCTCCTCTAAATATCACATCAGCTGTTTCTTAAATTTTATTTACTGGCATTATTGAATATTTATGGGAGATAACAAACATTCTCAAACGAATAAGTTAGGTGATAAATTTACCGTTTTTATTAGTGAAAATTTTTCAATTAGTTATTCATTAATTACTCACAAAAATTGAGAAAATTAAGTACCTATAAAGCGAATTATTGGTATGCATTGGAATAAAATACTTGTTGATCATTTAAATAGCTAAACTAAATTCTTTCTGTTAACTTCGGCGTGCAGTGCAGTTGGTAATGTTCGAGACTTCCACGCAGACGGACCAGGTTCGATACCCATCGCATTTTAATCTTAAAATTTTTTTCAAGGAACTTCGATAGGCTCGCCGCTCCTGTGCAAGCCGAGGACGAAATTAAAAATCTACATAACAATACGACTAAAAAAAATCAATAATTTCGCGTACTTCAGCCTGACTTAAAAATTATTTTTCCGTTTGAATATGCTCAGCCGATGATCAGCCGATGCTCGTTTACTATGCTCGGCATATGCTTAGTCACCAGTCTTGTGACGATGTTAACATCCGATACCCAGCCAGCCTTGGCCCGATGAAAAATCCAATTCTCGACCGATCATCAAGGATCGGATGCCTATCATCGTCCAATGATCGACCGATCCTTATTCTTTGTATGGGAAGAACTAATTATGTCTTTACATAAAAAAATCACGTTCATCACCGCTGGTCCGGTCAAAATCGGTTGATTCGTTCGTAAGTTATCGTTGACGAGAGATAACCGAAAAAAGTGTTTTTTCGGATTGACTCCGAAGTTAATCGTTTGATTAAATTAAACTTAGATTCTTCATGAAGTTTAAAAAATTGCGTCGAATGCTGCTAACCGCATAAAAATCGCATCATTAATTCAAAAGTTATTGCGATTAAAAAATTTGAAAAATAATGTTTTATCAAAGCTTTTTTTAAGCGCCGGAACCAGAACGATCAGTAAATTAGGTCTTATTACTCACAGGTGTACTCCATGATTCAGAAAGATGATTTGAAATGATTACCTCTATATTAATTACACATCTATATAGTATTCAAATCCGATGCTTTTAAATCAATTCAAATTAGATTTCTTAATCAGAGTTAGTAATAAAAAAAATTGGTTTACTCACTAAAATTGAGAGAAGAAAAACACCGAAGACTTGAAGATTATAGGTTCTTGTTACCCCTTGATCGAATTTCCGGTTCTATGTCGATGACACTATTATTTTCGATGAACTATATATCTTCTGTTTAAATTTTCAAATTATAAACTATTGAGTCAAAAAAAAATACCGTAAAATTAGAGAAAAATTTTTTAAGTAATTGTAACAGATTAAAATTAGATTTTTAATCGATTTTTTTAATACCACAAAGAAACATACATATTAATTTAAGTTGAAACATTATGATATTTACACCCTTGACACATAAAAACTTGTAAACTCTAAATCAACAATTTCTATTAACACAACACAAAACATCAGTTATATTTTCACTTTAAAAGTTGTTAAACGATTGAGTACTAAAGATAAAATGACTCTAATAGTGATTAGAAATATGAAAACTTCTCGCTAAAGACAAAATAACTCACAAATTAAAGACAGTAATTGGTGGTGAAATTCAACAAACCTCATCTACTAATTTGTTAACTGATTTTATCTTCATCAGGATCATTCGCGGCTGTTTGACGGTACAATCCGATCCGGGGAAAACATAATTCGTGTTGGTCCTCTCAACTTCTCTATGAACTGTCGTCGCTCCTTTTCCCGTCTCTTATATTTTGAGTGAATGTGGTATACAATGAGTTCAATGCCAAAGATAATCAAACTCCATAGTGAAATTGCCGCAAACATAATAAAATGAAATATCAAGTTTTCAAAGTCAATACGTTCATAGTTTTCAGCTTCTTTGATTTTCTTCATCTTCTTAATCCTTTTCCATAGCCTCACCCTCTAATCGTAATGGTTGACCAATCCTATTTCCACTGGTATTGCACGAGCTTTATCGATTTTGTCCTTCAAAGCCCAGTTCTTCTTTGTCCAAAACACGTAGTATTTTTTGAATACACTTTCCTTTGATACATAAAGATTTTTAAGCTTTAAAGCGAAATAAAATTGAATTTCAGTCTCTTCAATGCAAGCGATAGTTGAATTTTGTTGCGCTTCAATTGCACATTCTCTCAATTTACGTTGACTTGATGGATGCAAAAATTTCTTATCCTCCTCGCTCACCCACAATTTTTCACTCATCATATCGTTGATTAACATTCCGTCGAAAAACACATGGTACTTGTTGTCTAATAAGTCCTTTAAAGTTTCGACATTACGTAGCGCTGGTTGCGATAGAACCGCTGAGATCTGACCTTGGAATTCAGGCATCACTACAAAAATGAATAAAAATCCAAAAAAATAAGTGATCTTCATTGAGAGACGATTTAGTGGAGACATTATCCCCATTCCCAGTGACATGCTCACAATGTCCATAAGTCCTTCGCTCACGTGAAATTTATTATTTATTACAATGATCAACAGAATGAGAAACAACACAAAGATTGTAATACTGATAAAATTAAGATTTATGGTTATTTCTTTGATCACTGTCAAAAAATCAGTCTTTTTCGTTATTATTGAAAAGGATATTTCTCGGTATTGCGTCACGAAATTTGTCAACGAATAATGTGTATCAGCTAACTGATATATTTGATTAGACGCATCATATCGATGACTATGAAGATCTAAATTGAAACCTAAATTTATCTTTTCCAACGTTTGATCATTTTTTAAAATACGAAATGACGTTGTAACATTCATATAATCAGGTAAAGAGTATAATGTTGTGTCTCCGTACGCTTTGACCATCTCCATATAATCAGAAATTTGTTTTTGATTATACTGTCGAGTTGAATTTAATGAATCAAGAAGTATTAGTAATTTTATTTCATGGCCGTCTAAGTTCTGAGTTTTATCAAAATTAATATTTTGATAGTTTTCCTTTACATCTGAAAATTAATTGAAAAAATCAATTGAGTCTATATGATTTAACTTATACATTTCTAATTACTAATAGATGTAAAAATCGGTTTATCCTTTTAGAAATAGTTACGGTTTGAAAATTAAATAAATAATAGTTTCAAAAACTAAAAAACACGCTTTTTATAGAAAACAGAACTAAAAAAATAGAAAATAAGTTTTAATAAATTTAAATTGAGAATCGTGTTAAAATTTCAATGAATATAAATTAATAATAGTGTAAATAAAAAAAAATGTATTTATTTTAAAAAAAGCGTGGGTGCATGGGTCAATAGATATAAATATTCTATTGACAGACATGAGAAGATTGATTTTCATTTTTGCAATATCTTAAAAAGCATCCCACGCTTTTTTTTAAATATAATGCATTTTTTTTTGTTTACACTGTTATTAATTCATATTTATTGAAATTTTCAACACAATTCTTAATTTAAATTTATTATCACTTATTTTCTTTTTTTTTTAGTTCTAAAGATAATGATAGGAAATTAAAATTTCTGCCTTATCGACGATGGATGAAAATTATATAAATTAACAAAAATCTTATTTTACAAAGTGAAAAATGGAATAATTTTATCAAATTAGTGTATTGTCATCGGTCCTCGATAAATCTACAAAGTTTGAACGAAATCTGGCCGTTTAAAGTGGGTCAAAATCGCGCCCAAAGAAGTCAGTTACAAACAAACATACAAACATACGAGTGAAGCTAACATAAAGCGTGTAAAACAATAGTTTTTTTTATCAAAATGCTGTTAGACGTTTGACTTCGAGAAGCTCAAAAGCATAGAACAGCTTTCTTTTTAAACTCGAAGAGCTCGAAAACAAAATAAGTGAAATGTTGAGCACTTAAGCATAGAGTTAGCGGGAAGTTGCAGGGATGGTCTTTAAGGTCAACCGTTTTCCTGATTTTTTTTTTTTTTTACTTTATTGTTTGAAATATTTAAATGATGAGATCTAAATCCTCCAAAAACTTTAATTTTGACGAGAGAACTACTAATAGTGATTAGTTGGTTGAGAATAATCGTTGATAATTTTATAAAGTGATGTATTATTGCTTAATGGAATTCTAACTACATATTTTACATAGGAGTAGCTATAGCCCGAATTCCTGTTAAAACAAAATTTTGGTTTGTATTATTTCTTTAGACCTAACATCTGTAAAAAAGGCTAATTTTTCAATGATTTTTCTTTTTTCACACAGTTATTTTGCTAGTTATAAATAAATACCAATTTCCTTAGTTCGGATCATAGCTAATTACATATTAAAGATATATAGTTTTGGTTTTTGTGTTTTAAATTAATTTGTCATTTACGTCAGCGATATACTAAATTTTGGAGGATCTTCGTTTACCTGTTGTATGTTCATAGAAATAATATAAAATAAAATGTAGATAATTATCTTTTATGTTATCTAAGAATGTGTAAGTTGAGCTTAATAAAGCCTTTTTCAATATCTATAATACTTTCTGTGTAAAAAAATGATGAATATTTGCTTTTTTTTGAGAGCTAGAATCAGAATGATCCCTAAATTAGGTCTTATTACCCGCGTGGTATTAGAGTAATAAAATAAATTGGTTGACTCACTGAAATTGAGAGAAGAAAAACACCGAAAGCTTGAAGATTATAGGTTCTTGTTACCCCTTGATCGAATTTCCGTTTCTATGTCGATGATACTATTATTTTCGATGAACTATATATCTTCTGTTTAAATTTTCAAATTATAAACTATCAAGTCAAAAAAAAAACCGTAAAATTAAAGAAAAATTTTCTTACTATATGTAATAGATTAAAATTAGATTTTTAATCGATTTTTTTAATACCACAAAAAAATATACATAATAATTTAAGTTGAAATATTATGATATTTACACTCTTGACACATAAAAACTTGTAAACTTTAAATCAACAATTTCTGTTAACACAGCACAAAACATCAGTCATATATCCACTTCAAAAGTTGTTAATCAATTCAGTACTAAAGATAAAATGACTCTAATAATGATTAGAAATATGAAAACTGCTCGCTAAAGACAAAATAACTCACAAATTAAATGCAGTAATTGGTGGTGAAATTCAAAAAACCTCATCTACTAATTTGTAAAATTGATTTTTTCTTCATCAGGATCATTTGCGGCTGTTTGACGGTACAATCCGATCCGGGGAAAACATAATTCGTGTTGGTCTTCTCAACTTCTCTATGAACTGTCGTCGCTCCTTTTCCCGTCTTTTATATTTTGAGTGAATGTGGTATACAATGAGTTCAATGCCAAAGATAATCAAACTCCATAGTGAAATTGCCGCAAACATAATAAAATGAAATATCCAACTTACGATGAAGCAACTGGATAGTTTGAAGTCTTGTTGTCGACTGAATTCAATGCTTAAAAACGTAATACTTTGTTCCAAATTAGTTGCCTATGACAACCGCAAATAATAGTAAAAAAACATCGTTTATATTTGTTTCGTATCTCTTGCAAGGGACACGTCAACTAGGACAGCTAGTTCAGTTCCCAAGAGTGCTAATTATCACTTTTATGGACTCAGTGAAAGGTATACAAGTAACACCTCACTCTCATATATTCAAAAATGTAAAAAGCTGGAGCATTAGGTGAATACAATATGTTAACCATTTATTTCACTAATAGAAGTTCATTCGAATATATTTTGGATAATTGTTTGAAATATTTAAATGATGAGATCTAAATCCTCCAAAAACTTTAATTTTGACGAGAGAACTACTAATAGTGATTAGTTGGTTGAGAATAATCGTTGATAATTTTATAAAGTGATGTATTATTGCTTAATGGAATTCTAACTACATATTTTACATAGGAGTAGCTATAGCCCGAATTCCTGTTAAAACAAAATTTTGGTTTGTATTATTTCTTTAGACCTAACATCTGTAAAAAAGGCTAATTTTTCAATGATTTTTCTTTTTTCACACAGTTATTTTGCTAGTTATAAATAAATACCAATTTCCTTAGTTCGGATCATAGCTAATTACATATTAAAGATATATAGTTTTGGTTTTTGTGTTTTAAATTAATTTGTCATTTACGTCAGCGATATACTAAATTTTGGAGGATCTTCGTTTACCTGTTGTATGTTCATAGAAATAATATAAAATAAAATGTAGATAATTATCTTTTATGTTATCTAAGAATGTGTAAGTTGAGCTTAATAAAGCCTTTTTCAATATCTATAATACTTTCTGTGTAAAAAAATGATGAATATTTGCTTTTTTTTGAGAGCTAGAATCAGAATGATCCCTAAATTAGGTCTTATTACCCGCGTGGTATTAGAGTAATAAAATAAATTGGTTGACTCACTGAAATTGAGAGAAGAAAAACACCGAAAGCTTGAAGATTATAGGTTCTTGTTACCCCTTGATCGAATTTCCGTTTCTATGTCGATGATACTATTATTTTCGATGAACTATATATCTTCTGTTTAAATTTTCAAATTATAAACTATCAAGTCAAAAAAAAAACCGTAAAATTAAAGAAAAATTTTCTTACTATATGTAATAGATTAAAATTAGATTTTTAATCGATTTTTTTAATACCACAAAAAAATATACATAATAATTTAAGTTGAAATATTATGATATTTACACTCTTGACACATAAAAACTTGTAAACTTTAAATCAACAATTTCTGTTAACACAGCACAAAACATCAGTCATATATCCACTTCAAAAGTTGTTAATCAATTCAGTACTAAAGATAAAATGACTCTAATAATGATTAGAAATATGAAAACTGCTCGCTAAAGACAAAATAACTCACAAATTAAATGCAGTAATTGGTGGTGAAATTCAAAAAACCTCATCTACTAATTTGTAAAATTGATTTTTTCTTCATCAGGATCATTTGCGGCTGTTTGACGGTACAATCCGATCCGGGGAAAACATAATTCGTGTTGGTCTTCTCAACTTCTCTATGAACTGTCGTCGCTCCTTTTCCCGTCTTTTATATTTTGAGTGAATGTGGTATACAATGAGTTCAATGCCAAAGATAATCAAACTCCATAGTGAAATTGCCGCAAACATAATAAAATGAAATATCAAGTTTTCAAAGTCGATACGTTCATATTTTTCAGCTTCTTTGATTTTCTTCATCTTCTTAATCCTTTTCCATAGCCTCACCCTCTTACGACCTACAAGGTTGACATCAAAACCAGCCTTTATTAGTTCATCATCAAAATAGCTCTCGACCACAAAAAGTGTTGCATTTACTTTCATATAGTCAGATAATGAATATAAAAAGAGGTCTTTGGTGTCTTTACTCTGTTTTAGCCTCATATAAATCATTTTCTGTTTACGCTGTTGGGTTAAATTTGGTGAATTTGAAAGTTCTAATAATTTTATTCTATGACCGCCCAAGTACTGAGTTTTATCAAAATTAATAATTTGATAATTTTTCTTTACATCTGAAAATTAAATGAAAAAATCAATTTTAAAAAGTAATTGGAAAAATTGTTCGTTTTTTTATCGTAAATAATTATTAAACTGAATAATTACCTTTTGGGTACTCAAGACTGTATAGCGTCGGTGTAGTTTTACTGCTGCTGTTTGTCAATCTGACTTGATTCCAAGGTAACGGAGCGAATTGCGTGTAAGGGTTTAGAGTGTAGACTATGGTTGAATCTTTGTCATTATCATAATGTAAGTAATATGATACCACTATATCAAACCTTCTGAAAAACTGAAGAGTTATATTGGCGATTTTGTCATGAAGTCCTTCAGAAATGTTAAGAATGAAAATCGGTGATTTTAAATTCCAGATTGTTGAGCGCATGAACCCAAAAATGAGTGATACCAGATTGTTCATAGATTCAAATTTGATGACGTATGTAGGATAGTTAGGATGATATCCTTCGATTCGTTTAGGTTTGAGATCACCGTTCACTACAATCTGCGGATTTCCATTATCGATATTTCGACTTACAATTTGGTCATTAACTAAATCAGAAGATATTATCACTGGGTTCGAGTTATTCGTGAAACCATTATCAATCAATTCCATCTGTTGAAACAATAAACGATTCTTAGAATGATCATAAATAATTAAAGGTAATTAAGAAAAATAATCAACTTACTGTATGATTGATAAGGCGCGTTTTGATATCTGAAGTGTGAATGTTGCTTCCATTCGAAAAGCGACCAGTAAATACATAACAGCAGCATAAAACAATCTCTATAAATCGCATTGTTTAGTTGATGATGGTCAATTCAATTAAATGATTTTAAAAGAAACTAGAAAAATTAAAAGAAATTTTTAAATTGTACTATTATTTCTCCGAAAATGCAACGTAATTGCAACTTACGATGAAGCAACTGGATAGTTTGAAGTCTTGTTGTCGACTGAATTCAATGCTTGAAAACGTAAAACTTTGTTTCAAATTAGTTGCCTATGACAACCGCAACTAATAGTGAAAAAATATCGTATATTTTTGTTTCGTACCTTTTGCAAGGGACACGTCAACTAGGTCAGCTAGTTTATTTCCCGAAGAGCGCTAATTATCACTTTTATGGACTCATTAAAAGATATACAAGTAACACCGCACTCTCATATATTCAAAAATATAAAAAGCTGAAACATGATGAGATCTAAATTCTCCAAAAACTTTAATTTTGACGAAAAAAATCTTCTTAATAAAAATATTTTTTTTCTTAGAGAATAAAGCACGCTTATACTTTAAAATCGATTGTTTTCGAAGTTTTGAAACTATGCAAAAGCATACTGGTTCAAAAATACTGTTTGAAAATAATACAATTCTATCAGTTCATTTAAATGAATACGTACCATAGATCTTAATCGATCAATCAGATGAAAACCAGAAAAGTTAATTGTTAAATTGACCCTTGCATATTTGATTCCGCCCCAGGAAATATTGAGTCTTGGAAATCTCCAAGCTGAAAACTGTCTCCTGTATAATTTATGAATTAACATCAGATTATTTTGTATAAATAAAAATAACAAAAAAACCCATCGTGAGGAAATGATTTATATATTCGTGTGTTATTTTCGGGTTGAGCACGAAAATAAAAAAGAATAGAGTGTAAAGGGTCACGAAGGTGAAGATCAGAAGCTGGGATGAATGCAACCGCTTGCTTATATATACCTTTTTTTTTTTTTTTTTTTTTTTTTTGACGAATC
>JZSA01003219.1:0-2500 GCA_000956155.1 Cotesia vestalis
TTTTTTTTTTTTTTTTTTTTTTTTTTTCGACGAATCCATTATTTACATGGCCGCGTAATATATAACGCTACGACGCGACGCTTTATGGAAATTTGCTGGGGCGAGTCCTCGATACAATGATCCGATGGCTCGATCGATACGATCAGTTACTGCTGCTGGTTGCTGTTGTGGCTTATACACCTGTAAGAGAGGGAAAGAAATATATATAAATATAAATATACATTTATATGTGTATGGATTTCTACAATAGGTCACTGCCCGTAAGCATCTTTTAAATATGGAAGAATTACTTGATCTCGATAAGAACAGGGTCACTAAGAAGGTTATATAGATTATTCATTTATTTTATTTATTTTTTTTCTACTTTTTCATCGTTTTGTCATGTAAATTAGTGTCTGACTTTTTAAATAAAATTGTCTATTAAAATGGGTTGTGCTAGTCATAATATCCGAGGATTGATATTTTGTCGATACATATCTTGATACGCAACAGGAATTGTTATTTTATCAGTATTTATTTAAGGGACAGTTAATAACTTTTGAATATTGTAATTAGATCACCGTAATCCCGGGTTATTAATTCACCGGGTACTTTTTATTTGCCTCGCTTCCTCACCTTTGTCGTCTCATTTAATTTTAATTATTCAAATTTATTTGAAGTGATGACTAATACCTAGTTTTTGTAGCGCCCAGAGACGGGATTATCTGCCGGAGATAATTACGTCTGAGTTTGAGAAAAAAACGAAGCCCTAGTATCTTTTTACAGGAAATTCATTTAAATGAATACGTACCATAGATCTTAATCGATCAATCAGATGAAAACCAGAAAAGTTAATTGTTAAATTGACCCTTGCATATTTGATTCCGCCCCAGGAAATATTGAGTCTTGGAAATCTCCAAGCTGAAAACTGTCTCCTGTATAATTTATGAATTAACATCAGATTATTTTGTATAAATAAAAATAACAAAAAAACCCATCGTGAGGAAATGATTTATATATTCGTGTGTTATTTTCGGGTTGAGCACGAAAATAAAAAAGAATAGAGTGTAAAGGGTCACGAAGGTGAAGATCAGAAGCTGGGATGAATGCAACCGCTTGCTTATATATACCTTTTTTTTTTTTTTTTTTTTTTTTTTGACGAATCGGGATTATCTGCCGGAGATAATTACGTCTGAGTTTGAGAAAAAAACGAAGCCCTAGTATCTTTTTACAGGAAGCGGGATAAATTATTTATTTTTTTATTAATAATAAAATCGTGGTTAGGAATATTTTAAGATATATTGAGTGGAATTAATTATTTGATTTGATGTTTTAAGTAAGTTTTACTGAAATTAACTATACGAAATTTTTTAGGTTGAATGTTTATCACTTCAATTAAGTATTCAATTTTTTTTTTTCTAATTGCTTGAAACAATTAATTCGTTTAATTTAATGAAAACATTTATTCAATTGCAAAAAATTTTACTATAGTAATAATTGTTTAAAAATTTTTCAGAATTATATGGAATTGAGCAACAACTGATCACTGACATGTGTAATTTTTTTATACAGCTGAAGAATCGTCAGCGGTTGCAGCGCCGCCTCAAAGTCAGTGGATAATACTGTTACTTAATTTTAATATTAATTTTTACTGAAGATTCTGGTGAATTTTGTAGTACTCGCAGTGAAAGCATTTTATTTGACTGGAGAACAAAATTCTTGGCTCCAGAAAATTTTCGGGTGCCTGAAGAAAGACCGAAGTTGTGTTGGCCGGAGTAAAAATTTTTGTTGAAATTCTATTCTTGGTGGAAGTAATTTTTTCTTAATTCAAATTATCATAAATATTTGATACAATAAATTTTTATATTTGATCTAAATTTTTAGATACTTCAGGGAGAAGAAGACAAGAAAATTTACTACTATCAAGAATTAAATTTTTTGGAGCAAGAGGCTGAATTTTTTCAAAATAAGAAAATTTTCTTGACTTGAACAAATTTTCTTGGATTAAGATACGTATTTTTTTAGGGGGGATTCTAGTCTAGAAGCATGAATTTCAGGTAATTTTTTGGTGCCGTAAAAAAAAAATCAATCAATATTTTTAGTGTACATTTTTTTATAAATTATTTAATAACATTACAAGAATACAGAAAAAAATAAAAAAATAAGAAAAATTGAAAATTCAAAAAATTAGCAGCTAATGAAGTGAGGGGTCTCGAAAAATTGGCAGATGACCATGCCCACGATTCCAACCCTCCTAGCAAACTGAAATAAAAAATAAAAAAGATTATTAGTCTAGAGTAATGTCGCTATGGCATGAACTAGGGAAAAGTTGAAAAAAAATTTTTTCACAAAATGGCGACTGCCTGAAAAAAAAAAAAAATATTTTTATTACTTCTTTTTTTTTACTTTTTCGAATTTTGTAAAAATAGTGACATTAGTCTAGATTAAAAATCTTTTCTATTTTTTCATTTCAGATTGCTAGGGGGGCTGGAATCGTGGGCATGGTCACGTGCCAACTTTA
>JZSA01003219.1:5000-11429 GCA_000956155.1 Cotesia vestalis
TAAAGGTCAAAAAATTATATACTGTCATAAATGACCATATCTAGCCTAATATGGATGTGTTAAGAAGAGACCATATCGTCAGATATCTTTTGATAGGGCCTGATATAGCTGATTTACATCGCAGGCCATATCGCGTTATTAATGCACAGAAAAAAAGGTTCACTTGAGCCAAGAAAATATTTTTCTTCCGAATTATTTTTTTGAACGAAGAAAAAAATTTTTTTTTTGACACAAAAAATTTCACTTATTTCAACGAAATTGATTTTCTTGCTGTAAGAAATACATATCTTGATTCAAGAAAGTTTATTTAAGTCAAGAAAATCTTCTTGTTTCGAGAAAATTTAGTTTCTTGCTCCAAAAAATTTTGTTCTTGATAGAAGTAAATTTTCTTGTCTTGAGAAAATTTTTCTCTTGCTCCAAAAAATTAAATATCTAAAAAGAAGTAAATTTTCATTAATATTTTTATTGATTAACATGTCAAGTGAGAAGATCAAATAATATTGAACCCTTTTTTTCATTCAATATGTATAATTGCACGTTAAAATAATATAAAATGGGTATTAAATATTCAAGAGAAAAATTTTCTCAAAGTGAGAAAATTTTTTTCTTAGTTGAAGTAGGTGGCGCTACTTCCCTAATGTATCTAAAAATCTTTATCAAATATAAAAATTTATTGTATCAAGTATTCATATTAATTTGAATTAAGAAAAAATTACTTGCACCAAGAATAGAATTTCAAGAAAAAATTTACTTCGGCCAACACAACTTCGGTCTTCTTTCAGGCACCCGAAAATTTTCTTGAGCCAAGAATTTTGTTCTTCAGTCAGGAAATTTTTCTTTCAGTGCAGAAGAGCGATTAAAAAATGAGTTATTTTTTCCTTGGCCTTAAAAGTGTAAAATTTACTGAAATGATACAATTTTTTGTTGTATACCTGATTGGAAAAAAAAATTTCTAAATCAATCGGAACTTAACAAAATTTTCTTTTATCATTTTCAAACTTCCTGTGTTAATATCTAAAATTTTGAGCAGGCAGTAAAAATTGAAAATAAACTCCGAGGACTGACAATCTTACTGCTGTCAATAATTTTTCAAATTTTTAATTTTCATAGTTAAAAATTCAAAACTTTCAATTCTGAAGGGAAAGTTAGAAAATAAAAATAAAAATTTTCATACTTTTTTTTTTTTTTGCTTTCAATCGATTTTATTTGTCATGATTTTAAAGAAGTAAAAACTTGGGACTAATAAAATTATAATTATTTTTGTTACAAAAAGAAACCCAATCAACTATTGGTTTCTCATACTGTTTTTCAGTAGACGGAGTAATTGAAGATATTAATAAATCAATAGAATCCTCTTTTAAACCACGGTTTTTGAAGGATTTCCGGATAATTTCCCTGCCAGTAGCGTTAACTTCTCGGCTAGAGGGTGATTCATCCTCCTAGAAGAACCAAGGAGTAAATTATTAGATGGTTGAAAGACAATTGGAGGTTCTACTAATAAAGATAACTAAAGAGGGTACCAGTGTTTGAATTTTTTTAAGAGTTTTTAAAATCAGAGAAAATGGCGGAAACGCATAAAAATAAAAATCGTCCCACTTAATAGTAAATGCATCAATACAAAAAGCACTTGGATCCCTGTGCCATGAACAAAAATAATCGCACTTTTTATTTTCAATAGATGCAAATAAATCAACTTGTGGTTGACCAAAATGATTAGAAATTTGTTTAAAGGCCCAAAGAAGCTAATTCCCACTCGGTATCGATGTTATTGCTCCTGGAAGCTGCATCAGCAATAACATTCCCTTGAGAAGGTATATAAGCAGCGAATAACCAAAGGTTTCGCTCTTCACACCATGACCAAATTTTACGGGTAATATTATTCAAATTTTTGTACCTGGGACCACCCATTTTATTAATATACGCGATCGCAGTTGAATTATCAATTTTTAGCAAAATTTCACACTCAGATAATTCCTTAGCAAATGACTTTAAACCATTAAAAGCTGCGATTAATTCTAAACAATTAATATGCAAAGACCTCTCTTCTGAGTCCCATTGCCCGAAGACGACTTTATTATCACACGATGCACCCCAGCCAGTCAAAGAAGCATCGGAAAAAATGGTCAATTGGTAATTAGACTGACGGATAGGATTTTTAATAGTCAGTATATTATTTTCCCACCAAGAAAAATCTTCTTCCAAACATTGATTTAACTGCATAACCGCGTCGTAATTGTCGTGAGAGTTAAGTAAAGATAAATATTTTTGTTGCTCAAATATTTTTGAATGAAACCAACCATAGTTTACAGCAGGACAAGCTGCAGTAATATTACCCACAAAACAGGCAAATTCTCTAATTACACAAGAATCTAATGATTTAAATTTTTTAATCAGCTCCAAAATATGCTCTCTTTTTTTAGGCGTCAATTCTATGGTCATTAAATCAGAGTTTAAAATAAAACCCAAAAATTGGCAAGTGGTAGACGGAATTAATTCACTTTTATCTTTATTTATAACAAAACCCAAAGATTCTAATAATTTAATAGTAATTTTAATATTTTCAGAACAACCTTCTAGTGTTTTGTGAATTAACCACCAATCGTCTAAATATACTACCGACAACCATCCCAAACTTCTTAAATAATTAACTATAGGCTTTGTGATTTTTGTAAAAACCCAAGGCCCTGTACAAATACCAAAAGGTAAACAAACATATTCATATAATTGACCTTCCCAGCGAAATCTTAAATATTTACAAAAATTTTTATGGACAGGTATTGTCAGATAAGCATCCTGCTGATCAATACTAGCCATGTAATAACCTTTAGTAATTAATTTCAAAACCGTTCTTATATCTTCTAGTTTAAAATGACTCGTGTCAATAAAAAAATTTAACTTTTTAAGATTTAAAATCAATCGTTTTTTACCATTACTCTTAGGAACTAAAAAAATACTTGAAACGAATTGACCCTTGGTATAATTACATTTCCGAATAGCACCAATATTTAATAAATGATTTACAGCTTCAGCCATTGCAAAAATGTCTGAATCAGAACCAGAAAATTCCGGCGGTTCAGAATACTGAACTGGAATAGACAAAAAAGGAATTTTATACCCCGAGATTATTGATAATATAAAACTATCCGACGTGATAGTTGACCAAGCTTGTGTAAAATGGCTTAAACGCCCAGGAACCCTCACCTCTACTTGGCCGGTGTCTCTGAATTGCTCGGTTGATTCAGACGACTCTGGGATCTGGTAGTCGCTGTACGAGGTAGCGCCTGTGGAAATCGGCCTCGAGAACGACGAGGGAAGTTGTTGCGGCCCCTCTGGCTGTAGCTCGACTGCTGTTGGCCACCTTGAGTCGCAGTTGAGCTCCTCCAGTTTAAAAACGGACGAGGTTTAGACGGGCCAGGATTCATAGGCGTAGACTTCAAGGACAACCCAGCTTTTTCAACTAAAGTGGCTGCCTTAATTCGCTTACCGAGATCTTCTCCAAAAAGAAATTTATCGGTCTTTGAGTCAACGAGAACAGCTTTCTTCTTCTCATCGACGTAAGAGTAGACTTGGAATTTCCTAGTCTTGGTGAGTTGGAACATAAGTTCGCAGAACATTCGACTGGAGTCACATAACCATTCCAGCAATGTATTCTTCTCAATCGGCTCATTTTCGTCGTTAAAAATTGCACAAAGAGATTTACCCAGTGCAACTAACCCACGGCCACAAAGGTCTTGATTTGTAGATAAAAATTTATCCTTACTTTGAGCCGTCTTGTGTAGGAGAGGCAGCAGCTCCGGATTTAACTCAGGTCCTTTTAACGGACAGTTTCCTTTATTGGGATAATTTTCTTCAAACGTCTTTTTGACCTTTGAATCCAAACCAGACTCCAAAATTTCATTCCAACAAGCGACTAGCTCAGGATGAAAATGGAAAGATGGATCTTTCAAATGACGCTTGGAAACACCAAGCAACTGAGAAGCTTTATCACTAAGCTCCGCCGGGTGATCATCGTCACCAATCGTCTCTTGAGGCTCCGCGTTTGATGTCAATTGTGAATGAGTATCATTAACAGAGATCTCATCGTCTAGATCATCATTGTCTGAGCCTACAAAAACAGAAAGATCTAGGTTATAAAAGCTACCAGAAGAAAAAAACAATTTCTGACGCAAAGGAAAAAAACAAAAGTTTCCTCAACTTTTGTTATAACCTAGTCATTTAATAAAAAAAAAATTTCTAATGAAATTTAATTGATGCTAATCAAATGATTGAATCAATAGGTACAATTTAAGAAAATTGCCCAAATTAAATTGTTAACCAATTTATTCATTTAATAGGAAAAAAAGTTTCCATTAAGATTTAATTGATTCTAATCCAATGACTGAATCAAGAGGTACAATTTAAAAAAAAAATTGCCCAAATTGAATTGTTAAATAATTTATTAAATAATAATTACCGTCTTCAGAAGCTGAAATAACTTCATCTAACAGCTTCTGATATTTCCTTAATTTTTCTTCATAAAGTTTCCTTTTTTCAGTCGGATCTTCATACGATCGTTTACTCATAATAAATAATTAAATTTAACACTCACAAACAAAATAAATAAATTATTTAAACAGATTGAAATTATGTATAAGCAAAATGTTTCCTATTGACGTGTGGTTTCTGAACGCACCAAAAACGTAATGAACAGGAGAATGTCGACGTGATGGAGCTTGATTTACTTTTGTTTTTTTTTTTTAATCTGAAGTTGGTGAAAAATGTTGCGTACTAGAACGTTACTACAAGTATGATCTTTTCGAACAAAATATGAGTTATAATTGATAGTTTGTAAATATTGTATAGATGGCAAAAACGATTATTCCGGTTCGTTGTAAGTGAGTTGTCGGAAAAATGTTAAAAGCGAAAATTGGCGATCGGAAAAGGCAAGTCTTGTGACAGAGTGTTATTGTGGTGAATATTCTTCTGCCAATAACATCTTCAAAACTCCAGTAGGTAATCATACGCCGTGTAGGTGGGGGCGAAGAGGACATTCTCTATTCGCTCTCGGGGTAGAGGTTTAGGCCCAGGGGTGACGACTAGTCTCCTGGGGAACCGGGGAACCAGCTTTTGACAGTGCGTTCGCGATATTGATGCTCATGACGGGCGAATGTGTGTGAAAGGAGTTTTATTTTGTAAAGACCAGTTTTGAATCGGATCTTCGTTACCGACGAAAGGTACGCGTGCGTTTTACCGACGATAGAATATTGTTTTGAAATCATTTGCTTTATACTGTTTGTTTTGATTTAGTTTTTGGGTTTTGATATAACCTAAAATTGTATCACGTGGTTTTGTTTATTTGTAATCTTTTCTTTGACTTATTTAGATAAATAAATTACTATTTTATCTGTATCATAACCTGTTTGACCTTCCGAGTTTATTCCTTTAGATTTAGTATCTTTCATGCTATTTATAATTAATTGAGTTTGCTTTGGCATTTATTTATTTTTTGGTTTTGTATATTGGTACTATCCCCGTTTTGACCCTGGACTTCGGCGAGCTTGAGATTCGAGCAACGGGGGCGTTTGAGTCGCAGTATCAATAAATTTTGTTTTAGTAATTTAAAAGAAACACCCAAAAATTACCGGTTACATAATACTTCAAATTTAACAGAACAATTAGTCCAGTCGATGTGAAAATTAAACGGGGTTTTTTGGCAACTTTTTGACAAAATGGTCTAATTTTATCCTAATAATTTCATTGGAAAGAGACTTCTTCTTAAGAAATTATCATTTATTTGTTGACTATTATTATAAGATAACAATAAAAACTAAGAGACTATGTTAAGATATCATATTTTCTACGGATACCCTCGTAAAAAAGTTCTCTACACGATAGAATATCTTTACGATTCATGAAATTTCGGATCGGTTGATACATATATTGTTGAATCACATTTTTTTTTGTTCACCTATGATTTGCTTGAACAGAAAGAGAATATGTGAGTGAGAAAAGTTCTCTCTAGATAGGATATCTATACGATTCATCAAATTTGGAATTTTTCGATACCTATATTGTTGAATCAAATTTTTTTTGTTCACTTGTGATTTGGTTAAACAAATAGAAAAAATTTGAGTGAAAAAAGTTCTCTATACGATAGGATATCTATACGATTCATCAAATTTGGAATCGTTCGATACCTATATTGTTGAACCAAATTTTTTTTTGTTCACTTTTGATTTGTTTAAACAAAAAGAAAATATTTTAGTGAAAAAAGTCCTCTATACGATAGGATATCTCTACGATTTATCAAATTTGGAATTTTTCGATACCTATATTGTTGAATCAAATTTTTTTTGTTCACTTGTGATTTGGTTAAACAAATAGAAAAAATTTGAGTGAAAAAAGTTCTCTATACGATAGGATATCTATACGATTCATCAAATTTGGAAT